>CAODLS010729429.1:0-11611 GCA_948243855.1 Flueggea neowawraea
TCACAATTAGGTTATAGCACATCAAAAACATATACACAGTTTCGAGACACAGCCTATGTGTATGAAGCTGTCATCCACTCACCTGGATGTCCAAGCTCTAAACTCTGAATTAAGCACCGCTGGTGGGTGGCTGCTGGTGCGGGAAAGCACGGGATGCTGTAACAATACAACATAACAATATCAATAAATATGGTATTGTGGCCGTACTTAATTTATGAGTGCAATGCAATGCAAATGCCCAACTCGTAAATGGATACCTCCCAACTATTTAAATACTCATAAATTCCTTAAAAATCCTAAAAAATATAATCTAACATTTTCTTCCTCAAAACAAATCAAAAATCAAAAACTAATATTTTCACCGAGGTCCCTACGAAGAGAAGTTTTGCAAAAATGCCCTAAATTCCGATTCGAGCGAAATTCAATATTTCGATCCAACCAATCCACTTAGAATCCTCCTTGGACTCTATATTCATCATTGGATTCAACCAAAACCATTTAAAACCATTCAAATCAAAGTTTGCATTTTCGGACCAAATTTGACCCTATATGAAAATACATGATTTCATCCTCTAACAAAGCAATTCTATGTTCCTTATTGTCCCTCATGCATATATCTATCCTAAACAACTCCAAATAAATCAAGAAATCCAGCCAAAACCGAACCCTATCTCAAGAAAAACTCTGTTTTTCGTCCAAGCATGAACAACAGCAAAGATGAGCTTAAAACGAATTCAAAAACGAAAATTAATCAGGAAAATTACCTCAAATCTGAAAGAGGAGTGTATTGAGAGCAATAGGAAACAAATTTCACCAAATTTGGATGAAAAATGAGAGAGAAAAGTGAAAATGAATGAAGAGTATTGGTTTTCGGATTTATATCAGAAAAATCTGCAGAACAAAACGACGTCGTTTCGGTTACTGTAGCAATTTGAACGATTACGTGTGTAAGAGACGGAGTTACGTACGTAAACGATGACAAACGACATGTCGTTTGCTACAACCAAATTACGCGCGTAATTTCCCAACCTAACGCACGTAAACGAGATGAACGACATGTCGTTCGCAACCCAAAACGGACGATCGGTAGTTCGGTTTCCGATTTTTCCAGTTTCCTTCTTTTTTTTTTTTTTACTATTCTCACTTAAATCAATTTTTTTCCAATTTACCCCAAATCTTTATAATTCCCCAAATTAACATCAAAAATATCAAATTTACCCTCCAATTACAAAAATAATTATTTTAAATAATTTTTTAAATTATCCAAAATAATTATTCAAATTAATTACCCCAATTTTAATTCTCCAAAAATACCTACAAATTTATGGGATATTAAAAATTCTATATGGAATTTATTTGTAAATGAATTCTAAATTTTGAATTTATTTGTTCCAAACATAGTGTTAAATCAATTGAGACATAAATTACAGATATTCATCGCCATTGTTAATACTCATTGGCTCAGAATGAAACTGGTGAAGGAATCAATGCTTAATGTTTACTAAAAATAAAAAAAAATAATAATATGCTTATAATAAATAAATAAAAAACTTAAACAAAATAATTGCAGACGAATACCTTCCATTTCACTCAGTGATAATACTTAATTCTCGAGTACATTGAAATATAATTAGTCAAGTCCGTGTCGTAGGTGTGCTTTAATTTCTTTTAGCATTTTGAACATTTAATATATTATATACCCATTTTAAAAAAATTATTATATACCTGGTAAATACTGTAAATTTAAATATGTTTACTTATTTATTATATAATTTACTCAATCTAATTGAACAGTAATGTATATGATTTACCATTCTCAGTTTTTCGGAACTCACATATGATTGCTCTGATCGTAACTCCAAAAAAAATTGCAAGAAAATACTGTCAATAATTGCGGTTTGGATTTAGATATTTCAAGTTTAGGATAACTCAAGTAATTTTGTATAATTCATGTCTGAATTTCTTCAAACATTTCAAGTCAAATTGAGTGCTACGTACGATTCACCAAATGACAATAGCAATGAGGTCAATTGAGCTTGAAACCAGACGGCACAACATATACTGAAACGAATTCTCATGTATGCCATATGCATAAATAATAGAAACAAATTTTGGATGATTAATTTTTTTTTATTTTTTTTAAGAAAAAGAATCGATGGTAGTTTCACGTTCCATTTGGACAGGTCCGAGAATTTGAACCCTTAAAATACCAAATTTAAGCTCTTAAATAGAAGATATCTACCACATTGATCCAAAGTAATTTGCCGTCCATCATTTAGAAGATGCAGGATTATTAAAAATTAAGTAAAAATATATGTATATATATACACACATTGATCACTGTGGCTTGCGATGTCGAAACTCCTCCAAACTTTGAGTATACACAAAATGGTTTGCATGTAGAAGCAGCTAAAAGTTGGTTTGACCTTACAGAAGCAAATGCACGTTTTCTTGCAATTTTAGTCTTCCAAAGCTGAGCTGATGAAGCTAACGCCAATAATGGCACTTCGAGATTCAATAGATTTCGTGAAAAATTGTCAAACGTTGTTGCTGTCATCAAGTTTATACAAACCTTGCTACATTGACTTCGATATACATGCACAAGTATATTTCCTTTAACGAGCTTTTAATTTAATAAATTAAATAGTAGCTTTGCGTAGAGTTCAAGGAATAATCCTATTCACTATCTATAAAATAGAAAATGTAGATTTTTTTTCTAATTTGCGGAAATTTCGAGTTTTCACAAGCATTTCTGTTGTTAGTGGTAATGGCTAGAAATCAAGAAATGTCAGCGTCACAACCAACATGTCCTAGCCAGAGAAGAAATACCTAATTTAGTTTTTTTTTTTATATAGTTTTATCGATTAAGGTTTAATGTCGTTGGCAACCATTAGAGGGTTTTGTGTCATTTTGTGGATAACCTTTTAGACCATTAGTAGAGTTAGCATTTATATCAAACAGGTATTGAGGATAAATATACGGAAAAAATTTGGTCCCGAAATAGTAAAAGTAATAAATTTTAGACATAAATCATTTTAAAATTGGTTAATGTTAACAAAAAGTAATTGAATTTTTTTAAATTTGGTGTTCCTAATTGTAGTTTTAAATTGAGTTTTATTTAATTAAACTAGTGAAATTAATTTGTAGAGACTAATTTAACTATATTAAAATTATATAGACTTAAATAGAAAAATTAATAAATTTGAAGGATTGGACAAGCAAGGGCTCTCTGTATAGATCCGCTGTCTTAGATAGACAAAGAGAGGAGGATTTAAAAGAAATTTTACGGTCAGCTCTAACAATTTAGCAATCAAAAGTTTATTTGTTGACCGATCGAGCTGATTTTGATGTTTATGTTGGGTTTATTTGTTCTTTAATCTGAACAATGGATATCTGATTTTAATGCCGAAAATCATATTATATCTGAATTTCTTTTTAATATTGGAAATTGACGCGTTAGATATGAATCGATCATATCCGTAAAGAATTTCTCCATTTTTCGCCGATTGACGTTTTCTTTTTATCTTTTTTGGTTATAATTCTTAGGAAAAAGGGTATCCATGATTTGATTGAGCTGATTTATTTGTCAGTAGTTAGAGGACATCTGAAGGTGTATTACAGTGGAGATCGGATTTTGAGATCAAAAAGGTCGTGGTTATTTTGGTGCCACACCATAGTCTCTGTTTGTTCCTTTATATTCTCCTCATATCAAACGTTAAGGCTTTTAGAGAGGTTTGGGTTATAGAGCAAGGCCCCATGTTTTTGATGCCACGTTAACCACTAAAAACCAGCCTCACTGGGTTAAGCCCATATTCAATTATTTTGCAGACTATCAATATTCTAGCTTAAGCTAGTCAACAATTGAGACAAATGATGTGGATAGAATCTTTAAAGTTTGGATCATTTTCATATTGAGGCAGTTTGGATTCATAATTTACAATTTTATGAGTTTACTTTCAATATTTTAATTAAAAAATTCAAAATTCGATTTCTGCGTGGCGCCGAACTTTATAAATTATAGATTTAGTGACTTGCTTATATGTTGTTTAAAATTTATTTAGAATATGTTTTTGTATATTGAAGATATCAATAACATATAAATAAGATATAAACAACATTCAAAAATCATTAAAATAATATATAAACAAGATATTAATAACATATAAATTATAAATTTGAAAAAATATATAAATAAAATATCGACAACATATAAATGAGATATAAATAGAAAATCAACAATATATAAATTACAGATTTGTTCATGTATTATTTTCAATATATAAATATGAAGCCTTAAATTTGAAAATATAAACAACAAATCAACAACCTACTAACAACACATAAATAAGATGCCGTAAATTTAAAAAGTCATGTGTGTATAGAAGAAATATTGTATGGTATATATGTAATAAGCATACAACGTATGCATGGAATAAATATTGCAAACTTCTCTAAATATACCATGTAATTATCACTTAAAGTTTTTAGTTATGTTTTTTAGTATTGTAAATAATTTTAATAATGTTAGATTATAAGTTTATGGTAATAATAGTGTTTATTTCCAACAGAATGAGGTGGTAAATTGCATATATAATAAATAAAAAAAGTTAGACAATAAGAAGTTGAAAAGGACTTTTTTTTAGTTATTGTAAAATGACACACGAGGGATAGTTTAATTGATAAACGAACAAAAATTTGTAGCTATAAAAAATATACCTATTAAATGAATATAAAAGAAATACAAAGAATTTTAAGAAATGGACGACTATTTCGAAAATGTATTAAATGTTTTTTTTTTCTCTCACACCGGATAACTGCAGTTTAAGTCCTTGACCTTTTAATTCATCTCGGATGGAGTACTTAAACTTCAGTTTTTTCCCACTTCAAATACCTGCACTATTCTATTGATCAGAATTAATGACGTATCTATTACTTGACATTGGCATGACGGCAAAGCATCATGATGACTTGAAATTAATGTTTGGCAGGTGCAGTCAGGCATGCATTTTTAACACTACAATCTGAGGCAAAGCACCAAATTTGGGATGAGAGATACGGCCATGCCAAACATTCACCGACTGTAATCACCATGCTTCCTCAGTACATATGCTTAATCAGGTTTTTGATTTTTTGTACACGTAAAGATTAGCTTATAATTAGTCGTTTTTATGGACCAACTCAAATTCGGCTGGACAATTTAGCTTAAATAACTTATTCAAAAAAAATATAGATTAAATATTCTATTCTTTTTTTCATGAATTCAGTTTGTGTTTTTTTTAGGACTTGATGAAAATCCCTCCGAGATTTAAAGAGATGTTTGTTTGTTTTTTACATTTGGCTTTAATTAGAAATTAAACTACTGTCTATTGACTTTTTAAAATTAGAGAGAACTTCAGTATTATTGAACTACAAATCTTAAACTTGTATGAGGAGAAAAGAGTTGGCGTAGATTCAATTTGTCTTCTTATTTAACAAAACGAAATGAATGAAAGCAAAAGTAAATGAAATATTAAATTACTTCATTCCCCTAAAAATATTCAATTCCAAATCGGATGCAAATGGATATGAGGAGAAATTGTTTTTCGTTCCTTTTTTTTTTTCATTTACCCACCTTCATATTCATCTTAAAAATGCTGCAAACTTCATTTCTCTTCCCCAGTTTTATTCATACATTTAGTAATTTTTTTTGTTGATTTGACCTCTACCCAAAATTAAACTCTTTATACAAAAGAGGATATTCATTCTCATATCATTGAAAATTTCACTTCTTGCATACTCAGAACCTAAAACTTTATTATTTTAGATGTGAGTATTTGCCAATTAAACTACACAATCTTGCCTCCAAAATCAAACTCTGAGTTCCTTAAAATTCTTTAGCATCAATAAAATAGTTAAGTCTATGGGCGGACTGTTAGTGATTTAATGGATGTTATTCACTCGACAGTTTTACATAATCTTATACTTAATTGTTTGAGATCCGAGCAACTTGTTGATATAATTTTGGGACGACTTTAGATATTGACAGCAACACCACAATTTTTATCTTGAGTGATGTAGGGCTTTAAGAGCTGCCAAAAAATCTGATGCAAATGCAGCTGCTTGTAATGATTATGCTCAGATCCACCATACCAGTCCGTCGTCAGTGATCCATAAACATTCTTCATGCATTTTGTCTTCATTCTTACCGACATTTTTAGGATTAATTGGATCGATTATCAAAATGGTTTTAGTACACTTTCAAATCGACGAAACCAATTTGAGTTTGTATTCTAATAATGGAGTTGTGAGACTACGTTAATATGAATTACAGGAGGGAGGTATTACGGCTGATCGAGAATAGCATATATAAACAAAAGAGTGCATAAATCTTCAGGAGAGAAAAATTCAGAAGTGTTCAATCAATTGAATTCACAAATTAATCAACCAAAACACATTGGCCACAAATTTAAAAAAGCATAGTAAAAAAAAATCAAATAGTAATAGACTTGATACTAAAGTTGCCTCCAATGCGCTAAAAAGTTGAAGGATTAATTCTCTATAAGAGTCAATGTACCAAAAAAAAAAAGATGAATAATATTTAAGTTGCCATTTTAATAGTTAGCTGTGACCATGGAGTTCACACACAAACTAAATTCCCAATCAAGCAAAGGTGGTTGATAACTTCAATCCAAAACCATCAACATCCCACTCTCCATTGTTGGCACAGAAAGGAAAGAGAAATGACATAAACAAAACCCGAGGAGTTTAGCTACAAAAGGCTCTTTCTTACAACTTCCTACTTTATTGACTGTTCCTTTTGTCCCTCTCTGAATTTTCCCAAAATCTTACAAAAAACCCTAATTCCTATGTCTTATGTAATTACTATTCACTGCTGTTTCAGAATGGGTCTCTGCATTGTTAGGTCAATCTCATATTTTGCTCTTATTTAATGACCCTTTGAAATTGCATGCCTCTTCTATATTCACCTTGGTGAAATCCGCCAAAAAAGGGTTTTTTAAAGAAAATGTAATCAAATTTTTACTTCTTATCAGAATAAAAATTGTAACATAACTGGAAAATAAAATTAAACAAATAATCAGTTTTACAAATATAAAAGTTTAAACTATGTTGTAGAATTAAACAACCAAGCCAGTTCTTGTGTTACAAAAGTTGATACTATTTACTGATATAAGGTTCAGGAAACTATTTACTGATATAAGGTTTAAAAATTAGTATCAGTCAAAGTTGATACTATTTAGCAATGTTTTGTGTGACTCTAAGGCAACTACTTGTGTGGGAATCGTGGAAAACAAGTATTAAAAAAGCGTTCAGGGGCGGTTCAATGCGAAGAAAAGAGGACATTGTGTTTACCAGTATTACTAAAGTGGCTTTCTACATGAAATGTAAAAATGGAGAGATTGCTTTTACTGGTCTTGATGTAATTTGTTGCCCGGATACTGTTTTCACTTGAATCCAGTTATAGCTGTAAGATACTTTGTATTTAATCCTGTAAGATTTTCTCCACGCACATTGCTTGGAGTTTCCCCCTGTAAGTATTTGTGACTAGCTACTCCTTTGGTAACTTAGTCCTTAATAAGGCTTCTTCTTATCGAAAAAAAAAAAATTACTGGTATAAGGTTTGTTTATTTTAGCTTTTCTCAGGGTTTGCTCAACTTTTTTTTGACTATAATGGAAAACTATTTTCTGAATTACGAATAATGGGTTCTGCTCAAAAAAAAAATGAATTACGAATTATGGGTTATACTTACAACTAAAAAATAATTTGTGGGCTATACTTATTATTTTGCATATAAGATTCTGTGGCAATAAGAGAAAAAAATCAACTAAAGTGACAATGAATAACTTGCATGCTATCCAAACACAAGAAAGTCAATTCCCATATTCTTCATCCTGTCTCTTCTGTAAAATGACAATCAACCCCATCTGTTCTTCAAACATCCGAATTTCACCCTCTGCATTACTCACAGACACCACTCTCTCTTTGCATATAAATGAACTCACAACCTTGCTCACATTTCATGGCACTATACCTCTCTCCAAACCCTCGCCAGCCAAGAGCCACACTCTCTCCAAACTCTCTCGTTCTCACTTATTCATTTCCTTCCTTCACTATAATGGCTCAACTAGTTTTTACTCAACTACTCTTGTCTTCCATGAAGGTTTATCTTCGTCAGGTTCATCATGGTGAACACATAAACCCAAGTAAGGTTGTGTTTTAGACGTCATGGCGATATCTCTCCTGAGCTTATTCTTCTTATGTTATTTTTTTTTTGTTGTATAATCCCACAAGAATGGCTCGATTTTTCTTGACCTTGCAAGCCCATCAGTGCCATGGCCAAGGTGACGGGGATTGTCTTCTTCTCCAAGAGCCACGGAAAACAAGAATTTTTACTATAGTGGGAAGCTTTTCTATCCCTCCTGAGCTACTTCTTTGGGGTCAATTATTTGATTACATATTGTCATTACACTCTTCTAATTTTCTCATTGTACCTGATCGCCGCTTCACTATTAAGCATTCGAATATTTTCAATTGTAGTTGCAGTATGTTGATGAAATAAAGATATGTGTGTTCCATTTTGGGACGTCTGCTCTTTTTTTGTGTTCCATTTTGGGACGTCTGCTCTTTTTTTTTTTTCTATCACATAATGCAACAATTACCTAATATAAGATAATGAACAGAAACTGATTTTGTGTTGACTTCGTATCGAGAAGGATAGGATTGGCTTTTTCTTTATTTCGTTTGTAATACAGCGTTGTTTCCAGAATTTTAGTAGTATATTTAATGTAATAGCAAGAATTTATGCTACCATCTACCGCCTTTGTACTTGTAAAAGAAGTGGAAATGATTCTGTCAAAAGATTGCAGAAAGCCGAGTTGTTAATTTCTGTACGTAGTGCTTGACGCTATAGGCTGTGCATATATTATGCATAATGACAAGTCACTCAGCACTCTCGATTGAGCAATATTTTAAAACTAGAGAAATTTCATAACTTTTGTTAATCTGAAAAAAATCCACAATGGAGTACTCCATAAGCACACGACATAATAATGCTTTAAGACTATTAATGTAGCTCACATAGACTGATAGTTCTAATAATACTTGAGTTGCATTCGTTGAACGCTAAAGGAAATCGATTTTTTGTGCGAGCCCAAGAAAATAGACCAAGTTGTGTTGTAATGAATGAATTCTAGTTGCATGTCACAAACCATGTAGCCTCAATGGAAGATAGGTTTGAAGGCAAGATGGAAGATAGGTTTGAAGGCAAGAGGGGTAGGTTATGCAACTTAAATAACTACTTATTAATCAGATTACAATATTGTTTGTCATATTGTTTGGAAGAGTGATTATAATATTAATCAGATTACAATATTATTTTTTTATATGCTATATTTTTAATACAAAAGATCCTTTCTTTTGACAAGCTGACCTGCAAAATATCAATGGAAGTGCATAAAAACCTAGTTGACCTCTGGCCACTAAATTCCAAGTATCGCAAAATATGACCTTAAAGTAGGCCAAAAGTTGGAAAATAAAGGCAGTAAGAGAGACATCAGACGTTTGTGACTGGTAACTAAAGAATTCTAGCAAAGACTGCAACCGAAGAGTATCAAACTCTCCGAAATCAAAAAAGTCAAAAAAAAACTTAATGGTACAAAATGAAGCATTTTACATCTTACACGGCCACTTTCCTCTAAAGATGTCGAGTCTGGCAAGAATAAAATCTTCCAGCATCATTGCTAATTGAAAGTCTAATGAATTACATGTCCATGAAAACCTAAACACTTTACATTTGGTTGAGAATGATTGTAAATTTACCTGGATCAATATATAAACCCCCCACCAGTAAAGCACCACCGCGGCGTCATTGATTTTCATGCTTTCAAATAATAATATATACAAAAATAGGGAGCCACAAATGGATACACAGATCAATGTGTTTTATTTTTTTCTTGAGATTTTTCTCATGATTTAATCAAGCTGCAAGAACTAATACTTTTATCGTACCCTGACTATTTGCGGTTAGCATTGTTGGACTATCACTCTTCCAACAGACCGCACTGATAAAGTAAGACGCGGCATCCTCATCAGCTTCGTCCATTTCAGGTGAACCAAATCTATGCCATGTAACAGGTTTCGAGATTTCCTGCAAAGTGAATTTCCAAGTCATTTTTATCATTGTTAACGTCAAAAAATGGAAAAGGAGAGCAGAAAGTTTCGGGTCGTATGCTAACCTTATGGTAGATATAAACCTCATTTGATTCGCTGCCACATGCGATGTATTCACTATTTACAGTGAGACCCACAAAGTTTTTCTCATTTGTGTGACCTTTAAATGTGCGGAGCTGTAAGGATCATCCAAACGTCAATTTAGTCATGGAATTATGATAGAACACCACTCTGATATCTGGTAGAGCTAATAAAACACTAAAACAGTAACAACAAAATGAAAATAAAACTGAGAATGGAAAGAAAGAGAGAGTAAAGAATAGAGAATAGAGATGGAAATAGGAAAGGATTGTACTGATTATAGATGAAAGTCACCATATCAAAGAAAAAAGAAACCCAACATGTTCCTAGTTTCCAGAATTTCAACACAGACAGTATTTTGAAAATCTATATTTTATTTTTAACTAATGCATTTATCTTGAGTGCATTATACAGAAATTCTTTTGAGATTTATAGAAATTTAACTGTAAAAACTAGTTTACAAGTTCAGAAAAAAATGACAAAGAAAACAAAATATAGGCACCATGTCTCTGCTTCATGGACATTTTACTTACCGGCAGATTCTCCTTCACATCCCATAGCCGCAATGTGCTATCTGTAGAAGCCGAAGCAAGCTCATTGTTAGACAAGAATTTGACATATGAAACAGTTTTCCTGTGTCCACTGAACACATGGAGCGGTTGGCTGATGTTCCTTAAATCATAGTAGTGAATGTGCTGATCTGCAGAACCAACCTGCAAAAGAGTAGAAAACCTAGATTAAGACAAGATATCACATAATTACCACTAATCTTTCAAAGATCTATACCGTAAAATGGGAACAAAAATAAATTAGGTTCATTGTCAAAAAAAGAAAATAAAATAGGGTGATGTGACATGTTTCTTCAACTTTAATAGTGACAAGTAACCAGCAGAATTGGGAAAATAAAAAATTTCACAGAAAGGAAACAAGCCATCCTCACAAGAGATTCACATCTCACTCGATTATAGCCTTTCTAGTAAAGGAACAAATTTTAACCCAAGGCCAAGGTGATATCAACTCATCTGTCAATTTCACTTTCTGTGAAGGCAGTAAACATAATGCATCTGGATGTGTAAGACACTAAGAGTACAGCGTGGTCACTGTGGCATGGCCCCGTCTTATATTTAGTTTCTGTTTGCTAAAATAAGTGCATAAATTGGAGGGAGAAAAACTATCGACATGTCAATTGTTATATGCATCAAAAAGGACTTCATTGCTGCACCTGCTCATCATTTTCTCCCTCAATTATCTCTCATCATACCTTGTCATCGTTGTCCCTTAGAAAGGGAACTCTCATATCAGTATCAAACATCACACAGATGACAGAACTCTTTATCATGTTGCTTCTTTGTTCCATCTCAA
>CAODLS010729467.1:0-16406 GCA_948243855.1 Flueggea neowawraea
ATATTACAGATAGAGACCAACAAGAATTTTGAATCATAATCCAAAATTTGTTCTTCGCTCTGATACCACTGAATGAATCTAACTACCGATTTAACAAATAAATAGTATATAATAGTAGGTTCGAGTTACCTACCTCGATTCCAACGGATGCTCGACCCAACCAGCAGCGGAAGACAAAGGTTAGGATTGGATCGATGTTGGTCTCGCGAGCAAACCACGGTCGGGTTGTCGACAGGAGTGCTCGTTTGTTTCGCAGCCTAGATGCCACTTTGGATCAGGATCATCGACGAACGAGGATCGAGTGGAGAGAGAGACTTCATTTCCCACTCTCTCACATTTTGGGTGAGGATGGAAAGAATGGAAGTACTCATTCTTTCATGCTTAATATATAAGCATCCAAATGGCCCATAAGTCAATGGGCTTTGCACATTTGGCCCATTATAGGCCTTGTGAGCCCAACTCAATTGGGCTTACCAATTGGTCTCGGTCAACAGTCTCGGTTCACACCTTGACCCACTGAGTTCGGTTCATCCGTATGGACAAACCTCTTTTTCAACAGTGACTTAACTGAAACAAATATGGAAGTTCAGTGACTTTAATGGGACATAACAAAGTTCAATAACTTAAAACTACTTTAATAGTTCAACCACCATGGATGCAATTAACTCCAAAAGTTGGATGTAGCCGTGAAAAAGATCAAGATCTCAAAGGTAGGGTAAAATACAGGATGAAGCCCAACACATAAAAGCTCAAATAAAATAAAAGAAACCCTACTCATAGAATGATTAAAAGGTGATCAAAAATGAGTTGGAGTCCAAGCCATCTACAGTACCAGACTGGATCACATATGCAGTTTGCACCGAGGTTACAATTTTTAACATGATAATATGATTTAAGTATACGATTATGATGATAAATATGATTATTGTGAATTTAATTTTTTATATTATTTTTACGTATAATTATGTTTGATATATAAATGATATAACACAATTACAATATACAAACAACGCGAAACATTACTACAATAATATTAATAATTTGTGTAAATTTTGGAAACTTCATTTATTTTTATCAGTTTCATCGTACAAGTTGGTCTATTTTTCACTTTATGAATTAACCCCTTTAGTGGAGAAAAATTCATTCATTTAAGATAGGCAGCATTTATTCTGTACAACCTTGGTAATTTGATCAAATTTTAGAAATTGGAGTTCATTTTTATATAGTAGAGTTACTAATTAAGCAAAATATAAACTGGAATTCAATTTCAATACCAAATTTAAAGTAGCTAAAGTTTTCTAGGTTGGGATGAAGTGAAAAATAATACAACAAAAGAAAATGAGAACAAGAAAAATGAGAACTAGAATGACATGATGATAATACTGTGAGAAATAGCTCAACGGATAAATAAATAATAACTTATCATTTCCAACGGGGCAATGCTGTCACCGCTCGAGCCTCTCTTCATAATTTTCGTCAAAAAAAATTTAAAAAAAAAAACTTTGAAACTAGACATAACAACAATTGTACATGTTTTTTTTTACGAGTCATTTTGTTTGCTACCATTAGCGATCAAATTTAGGACTTTTTGATGTTGAAATTGAATCTAATATCAATAAATTACAAACTCATTAGTATAATTGTACACTAGCTCCATAAAAATGTTCATAGCGCACCGATTCGAACTCAGTCTTGAGCCGCAAACTCCTAGCTGTGATTGTGGACCAACGTGGTGTGAATACCAATAGAGACACCATACTTTTGGTATTGTGGAGTGGCTGACCAAACATGAAAATGATCAACAAGTTCGTGACTCAATCGTGGTTTTCACAATTATTCGATGGTTTTACCAGTTATACATTCACAACTCCTTTTGTTGTATGTATTCTATTGTTTGCATGGATTTTTGAATTTGATAATGTGTAAAAAAATTTAAAATTTCCCTGCGTTTTACTCAAACATTATCCAACAGCATACACATAAGATGGCAACTCATTATCATTAGCATCAATGAAATTACACAACACGTTAAAATCAGTAATGGAAAGGGAGTGATGGTAACCCATCAGTTGAAACTTAATGACATTTTTAGTATATATGTGAATCCTTTTATCAAGGCTGAATTCAAAGGAAATAAAGAACTCACGACACAGCTGTAAAAACACTCGTCGGTGCAAATTAAATAACATGTCTAGCCCTAAACTTTATACAAGACGAGGATATGCAAAATCAACTAGAGGAAAGTGACACAAAACTTCGAAAGGAAGATACTTACTGGGACACATGGCCTTAGAGCACATGTGTTCATACCTTTATCGAACCGCTCGTCCAGTAAATCCTCCATACTCGGCACAAAGCTTCAATTAAGCATCCACTCGTCAAATTAAGTAATCGAGGTTGGTATTAAGTCACCAAAAAATAATTAAGTAACCATGCACAAAATTAATTAACTCGACATCAATAATTAAGTAACCTTATAGAAACTGAATTTAAGTAACCACCTCTAAAATGAAGCAACTAGGATGATATTAAGTAACTCTACATGTTTCTTAATTTGTACAAATTCAGTCAACCATCACAAATTAAGTAACTGAATCCAAAATTAAGTAACACCTGATGATATTAACTAACTGGTTACTTAATTATGCATATAGTTACTTGTCTTAATTAAGTAACTCGTGCAAAAAAACAAGTAACCTTCTAGAAGTTACAAATTAAGTAATCACCTCTAAAATTAAGTAAAGGTGGTTGATATTAAGTAACTCCAGGTGTTACTTAATTTGTACAAATTCAATCGCCCATCACAAATCAAGTAACTGAACCTCAGATTAACTAATGTCTGACGACATTAAGTGATCGGTTACTTAATTATGCAGAGGTTACTTAATTTATTTTAATAAAGTAGTTCTTACAAAAATTAATTAACCTTTTAGAAACTACAAATTAATTAATCACCCCTAAAATTAAGTAATTGAACCTGATATTAAATAACTCCATGTGTTACTTAATTTTTACAAATTCAGTCGTCCATCACAAATTAAGTAATTGAACCCCATATTAAGTAATACTTTGCGACATTAAGTAACCAGTTACTTAATTATGCATATAATTACTTAATTTGTCTTAATTAAGTAACTCGTCCAAAAATTAAGTAACCTTTAGAAGCTGCAAATTAAATAATCACCCCTAAAATTAAGTAACTGAGACTAATATTAAGTAATTATATGTGTTACTTCATTTGTACAAATTCAGTCATCCATCACAAATTAAGTAACTGAACCCCAAATTAAGTAACACATAACGACATTAAGTAATCGGTTACTTAGTTATGCATATAGTTACTTAATTTATCTTAATTAAGTAACTTGTGTAAAAATTAAGTAACTTTTTAAAAGCTTCAAATTAAGTAATCATCCCTAAAATTAAGTAACTGAGACTAATATAAGTAACTCTAGGTATTACTTAATTTGTACAAATTCAGTCACCCATCACAAATTAAGTAACCGAAACTCAGATTAAGTAACACCTATCGACATTAAGTAAGCGGTTACTTAATTATGCATATAGTTACTTAATTTGTCATAATTAACTCTTGCAAAAATTAAGTAACAGATTTGAGGAGCTCAATTTTTTATTTTCCTTAATCACAAAAATTATTAAAAAGAAACTCTCATAATTTCCAAAACTATTTTTTTTATTTTGTTCATTACAAATGTGTTTTTGACAAGGTATTACCTCCAAAAAAATTCCATCAACATATTAAACTTATCCAAATTACATATGTAAAAAACATTTTATCTACATATAATTAACTATTGTTTACTAACAAAAATATAGCTCATTTCAACAAATATGACTTAAATATATACCTATAATTTAGTCTTTTTTTGTGAAAAACTTCAAACTTCCTCATATCAACATCAATGAGCTCCCTTCATTTTTTATTTTGTAGAAAAGAAAAAAAAAATAGAATTTATATGCAGTTTATAAAATATTTTTATTCAAAATATTTTTATTTCTTCTCCAAATGAGAATAGTTGAGAAGAGAAAAGAGAAATGGTGGGGGAAAGGTTATGGAATGTCCTCTTATGTGCAGAAACAAAATATTGGTTGTTAAAATTTATTGTCATTCATTTAATTTACTATACCAAATTAATGAGTAAACAAAAAAATAAATGAGGAAGTTATTTAATCTGTTAACCGATTACTTGATTTTAAGGAAAATCACTTAATTTGTAATTTGAATTTTTTTTTTGCTCCATACTTGTGTGCCTATTATTATGATATTCAATATCTCATATTTACTCTTCTTCATTCAATGACCAGAATTAAGAGTTTCGATGAGGACTATTTTGATGAGTCCTCATTGGAGTATCCACCGTACATTACACTTAATTTTTTTTACACTGTAAAAAGTAGTATAGTTTTGAATATAATTTCAATTATTTTTTGCAATCCATAATATAGAAGACATTGCTTTGCTTTCTTTTATAGTTGCCCAATTTTGTAACAAATTTGTATTAATTTTATTTAGTTTTCAATTATTTTTTATCGACCATGATACTCAGGGCCGGCCCAAGGCATAGGCCATGCCTGAGGCCTCAGAAAATTAGGGGCCCCGTTTTTACAGAGCCTTGAGAAATAGCATATAATAACCCCATCTGTAGATGTGCATAGATTATTTGTTGACAGTGCTTTGTGTATTATATTGATTTGAATGCAAATGACTGCACTCACACAGCGTCATGTGTTCATTGTTTGTGTGCTTCAAATGAATTATAGTTGTCATGATATGATAACACGAGTGAGAATGTTTGTGGTTCAATTGAGTTCCAATTGCTCTAAGGAAAGGATTCATGAAAATTTGTTGAGGGAATTGCTGAAATTTTTCTGGTTATTTTTGTTAAGAACACCAATAACACAAAATAATAGATTCAAATGCACTTTTGCCTTTAAATTTTCATTTAAAGTAAATCAGACGACACGTCAGTAATTTATTAATATACCAATGAGGGACCACTAATAGAATAACTTAAGTGCAATCCGTTTTTTAGTTCAAAAATGTGTATGTCTTTCACTTGAAACTCGTGGGCTGATCTAATAATTATGGTATAAATATGTTTGTCTTTCAATTAAAACTCGTGAGTTGACCTACTAATTATGGTATAGTTAATGACCCAAAAATTAATTTCTCTTTTGCTAATGCCCTTTTTGTGAAAACAATGCACACGTCTTAGGCTATGTTTTGCAACTTCATGAGCTATGTTAATATGCTATTTAGCAACATGTGGCAATCATTCACATTGTATTTATTTAATTTAGTTCTAATTTTCAGTAGTTTGCTAATTTATTTGTGTTTTTCACATGGATTTTATTTTTTATAACTTATTAATACAATCTTCAATTTTTATTTGTATTATTTTTGCTCAGCTAATGAAAGGTAAAAAAATTATGTTTTTTTATTCATATAATTCCAGTTTAGTTATAGTATATTCAATAAAATGAAACTTTAATTAACTTTTTTGTAGAAAACGATAGAAAAAGAGAGAGAAGGGTTGAAGAGCTAATAAAACCTCCAAAAGATGTGCTAGAGAAATTTTTTATTAATACAAAACGCTAGATAAAATGATAATTTTGCCTCTCAAAAAATTAAGAATGTCATATATTATATATATACATCACCACCCAAAAAAAATTGTTGCCTAGAACCACACAAAACCCCTTAAGACGGCCCTGATGATACTCACAATTTTTTATTGTTCAATTTATTGAATATTTAGAATTCAATAACCAATAAAAACTAAATCTCAAAATTACATATAGATTATTTATTATTTTTTTCTTAAATTAATTATTGTCAAATAATTAAAAATTGAAATCGCGCAAAGCACATGTAGCTTAGCGTGCTATTTAGAAGTAATATGATGATGACAAACCCTATCTGCTTAGGTTCATAAAATTAATAATTAGGGGAAGAAGGATGTTGGAGATGAATTTGGTAGTGAAAGATTGAGTGATAGAGAGGGGAGATGACGCTACAGAGCGGAGGCATGAGCGTGTCGGCTACATATAGGTGGACGAGGAGCATGAGAGGAACCCCAATTTGCTCTGCTTCCATCACCACAACCAACACAGAGCACCTTCGCACCCAACTCGATCAACTCCACTCTGAAGCCCAAACTACTCAAGCCAAAGGTTTCTTTCCTTTGACTCCTCCAAAGAATTTCAGTTCAAATCTTTCTGTTTTTCTGTGCTTTCTGCATGTGTTCTTCAAGTTGGAGTGTGGATTTTGATGAAAAAAATCATGCTCTAATTGCAAAACTATGACATTATATGGAAGATAAAGATATTATGGGTATATTTCTTTTTACATTTTTGTTTTCAGATTTCTGAATCTGGTTTTATCCCTGTGTTTCATTGTTTGTAACTGAAATTACATTACTGTTGTAGTGAATAGTGCGAGACCGAGACTTGTGCGATTGTCGGAAGAGCGGAAAAGCTCAAGCGACAGGCAGCGATTAGTGTGAATGCTGGGAAAGAAAATGAGGCAAGAGAATTACTTTTTCAGAAGAAAAAGGTTTTGCAGGCCATGGAAATATCAAAGAGCCGTATTCAGTTGTTTGATGAGCTTTCTGCAAAACTTAATGAGGTTTGGAGCATTCCTGAAATTTTAGCTGTATATTATCTTTCTGTTGTTGCTAGGTTTCTTGCAAATGTTTGTGAATGATTTGAATATTTGATATCCATGTTGCTATGCCTGGATTATAAATTTTCCTGAAATTTTCTTTTAAATGGTTTTCTGAGGTAGGAAATCCGTAACATCATTATTAATATGTTTTGGGTCTTCTATGCACAGACTTCCTCGTTTTGCTATTGAAGTACTAATTTTGTTCAATTGTCTCATAAAACATGCTAGACAGTGAAATGGAGTAGCATTTTGATTTGGATGTGTTATAGCATACTGCACATATTGAGGTCCATAGAGATAAAAATGTATACAAGCAAACCCCCAAATATTGTGTCTGGGTTGTTTTAACAACTTGAACTCATGACCTCCAGATTACACTAGAGCAAGATAAACCCTTGCACAAACTTTAGAATTCTGTTGTTTGTATTGAGGAAATGATCAAAGCAATTCTTTAGAAAGTGCTATTGCTTTCTGTATTGAGGAAATGAATAAATGATGTTTTGGTACTTGAATAATCCAAAATTAACAATACGACTTACCTGCTGATGCCAGAAATTTGGCTCAGACATGAAGTTATTTGGACTAATTGCAAAAGAATCACGGTGCAATTGCTCTCTTCTCCACCTTTATTATGGTTTTTTAGTAGTTTTATTTTTTATTGTGATATTAGTTACGATAAGGCATTGCAAAAGTCAGCTACAGAAAATTCAATCACAAAGTCCTGATGAGCTCATGATAATTGTATTTCAAGAAGCAGGAAAGAACCCACTTAAGTAGAGGGATATGTTATGTAGTAGTTGTAAAGCTTGAAACTCACCCCGCTCCGCCAACCCCACTCTCCCATTAGGTATTAGTGAAATATGGCTCTTTTTGGTGTCAGTTGTATTTCTGTAACTGCACAGAATGCAGGAACTGTTGAGATATTGATAGAGATTGGTTGCCCTGCCACCAATTTTGTTTGGCGATACTTTTTGCCATTAGCATGACACGTTCCTTGTGAATGAGTCGAACCTTAATGAACAACTTGTTCATGTAGGACTGTCCAACTTTTAAGCATTAAACCATTGAATACCTGAGTTAATCTCAGTGAGTGGTGACTATACAAAGTTAGTTGCATGTTTAAGGTTGTCTTAACAAGACATGGTGACATCATCCACCAATTCAATTCTAAGGGCAAGAGCTCGACAGTGTGCTTTGACACCAACCAGATGCATGTCATGTTAGTTTTGGCGCTCTAGTTCAATTATTTATGTACATTGTCATTTGATTTATCAATTAATAAATAGGTATTTCGTTTCATATATATGAAATATTGTTATATGTTTTATAAAGATAAAACCTCCATGAATAATTTATTCTTCTTTATGTCATCAAGTATGACTTGATAGTAAAAATCTTAAGGTAAAAAAATATTATCTTAAATGTCTCTAATCGATTATTATCATTGAAATGATAATGAATTAAGATTAGTATGTTGCTAAGTGGATAATAATGTTTTACTGATTATAGATATGATATATTACTTAGAACATAGATACTCATTAGTGAATATGAAAGCACTTCATAGATGAATGTCACAAGTAGCTTTCGTGCAATAGTGATATTTGAGTCATCTGACTGAAACTCACTATAGTCTCCTACATGAGGATTCACATGTTTTAACTTAGTCAAACGTTATCCGTAATATGGTGACAATAAGGTTATGATTGGATATGTCATGAATCTTATAGAAGAGTGATAGTGAGAGTGACGAATTTATTCATCTTATGAAAATTGATATTTTTAGGTCATTTAATGAGTAGGATTGATGAAATGTATGCATACTTAAATGAATTGATAAAGGGTTATCAATGTCATTTATTATATCAATCTACTTGAGATCAAGAAACACAATTAAACGAATAAGGTTGACATGTATCCATGTTTTATTCTTAATTTAGATATCGTGATGCAAAATGACTAAATATTAAACTGCGAAAGGTAAACTCAGATCACCGACATTCACTCGATTTTGGGTTGTCGTAATATATTACTAGATACCGCTTATGGACTATGGGCTTAAGTTTTGAGACAATGTCTACTATCATTTTCGAGTGGGCATATTGGGTCATACACAAGAAAGAATTTGATTTGTTCACAAATGTTCTCTTATGATAATTGAATTATTAAGATAATTAATTTAATTAATTATTTATAATTTAGGGTTTTATGATTTATGTCATAAATATAATATGAGATATTATCTATTAATGTAATGGATTTTTATTACATCACTTATTATTAAGTTAAATATGTTTGGGCTTATTTTTATGTGTGATATAATAATTTGGCCTGTGTGTATTAATAAAGAGTGATTTATTTAATGATAATGTATCATGTAATTAAAGTCCAATAACATTAATAAAGACCATTAAGAAATTCGGCTATGTATATGCTTGGTTGACTAGGTCAAAGGTTGATTATGTCTTACTTGATCAAGTTGATTAATTACTTAATCAAGAAGGAGTCTTAATACTTGTATGACAAGGAAATTAAACCCTAGCATATATTAGAGTAAAAATTCGGCATACGCATATATAAATAGGATTTTATTTATTTATTAATTAAATAAATAAATAAGAGTCTTAGTATGACTAAGTAGTCCTTATACTTGTAAGACAAGTAGAGAGAAACCTAATACACTTAAAGTAGGGTTTCAATACACCTCTATATATATGAATAAGGTTTGGCCGAATTTTGTAGTGGCTTATATGAGGGCTTGGCCGAATTTTATAGATCAAAAGCTCACAATAATTGTTTTTAAAGAAGCAGGAAAGAACCCACTTAAATAGAGGGATATCATACATTGTTGTAATGCTTGAAAACTCACCTCGCTTTGTTAATCCACTCCCCCAATAGGTATTAGTGAAAGATCGCTCTTTTTGGTGTCAGTTTATTTCTGTATCTGCACAGAATGCAGTAAGTGTTGAGAGACTGATAGAGATTGGCCCCTATCCATGAGTTTATTATCATTTCATCCACACTACTGTCAAGTGAAGGCTGACTACCCTTTATTTAATGGAATCGTAAAATGGATGAAGACGCAATTACTAATGGTTGTCTCAACTTTTTTTTTATTGCCTATTTGATCTTCTAAGAAGTCAATTTTCTTAAAATGATAATTCTTGAATCTTAATGCTTATGGCACCTTGCTTATGATCTATTCAACCATTACATTTGTAAATAGTTATCCGTGGCATGGTTGAATTTCTATTAAGGATTTTTTTTTTGTCAATTTTACATGTAATATCTGTGATTAAGGTTTGTGTAGTTGTGTTTCATGTATTTCATCATTTGCCCCATGAATAATTGGTGAAAGTCCAAAAGTAAAGTTTGATTGGGTTTCCTCACTTGGTTTCAGGCAATATCTTTAAAGGAAAGCCAATTAATTGGAAATATAGCATTTGATCTTGAAGTTGGCGTGGGAGATGATTCTGGTCCCGTTCAAGTTGTAGCTCCCACTGAGGGGCTTATAGATGATAAAAATGAGGAGAGACTCTGGACAGGCTGCTTCAAGATTTACTGAAAGTGAAGAATTTCAGTTTACTGAAGATAGTGATACAATCACGTCGTCTGATAAGGAATTTGATTCTCTTAACATGGAAATTTGTAATGATGATAGCAATGACAAAATCAGGAGCTTGGAGGGTATATCCTCATATTATGGCTTCTTAGAACATTTGGATCTTCAATTCAGCAGAATGGAATCAGAACTTGTCACTGTCTTGAATGTCTCTTCCTGGGTACTGAATGGTGAAGAGCCCAAAAAGTCTCATTTGCAGCAAACAATGGAGCTTCTTGAGAGTGTCCATGGTGTTAGACGACAGTAAGTTGTTACTCATCTTTATGATTGGTTTCAAACGTTGGATTCCCTCTTTTATTTTCCAGTCCTAAAAATTTTGACAATTTATGATGGTATTTTTTCAGGGATATATATATTTATTGTTACTGAGCATTTGAACTTGTTGTCTTCCAGAATTGCAAGGATCATGCAATTGAATGAGGAGATCAATTGAAGCTTACTTTGTTGCATGTCATTTCCATCTGGCAGTAGGTAAGGATTAAGTTTCTGCACAAACCAATGTAAATAATCTTGATGTAGTATACTGTTCTTTGATGTGTTTATAAATGGTGTAGATACTGTAGAAAAGAAAGATGGTGCAATTTGAGTTTCAAGCTTCTTCCCATTTATGCCTGCAACAATAAGCTAATTTCACAAAGTTGCAAGAAATTCATGGCATCAATGTTAGCCCTTTTCTGTTGATGGATTGTAAATTCTAAACACTATTGCAACATTTTCTGCCATGCTATTCAAGCATTTCTATTGGCCAGTTGCGTATGAATCAAATTTCTACTCCATCAAAATGCTTTTGTGTAATGATAAAAAATGATAAGAGGGTTTTACAAGGGAAATAATTATAATGTTTTGATTCTCCCGGCGATGCTCACTTCTTTTAGTTAACTCGACTTATTTTCAGCCATCCTGATCGCAATTTGATTAACTTGCAAAAGTGATTCTAAGCTACAGTGTGTAGTTAATGCCATGCTCAAATCCATTTCTATATGCGCTCAAGAGTTATTTTTTCTGATGTTTCAGGGATAAGGGATGTTTGGGCATTAAGAGTACTGTTGTGAGTTCTGTTAGATGCCTCCACAATATTGAACTATGATATTTTAGGGGGAAAACTTAACATTTTATGTTATAGATATCATTAATGGTTTTGAAAAAATGATAACTAACAAAAAATATGCAGATTTTGATGTCAGGTAGGTTTGAAGACAGTAAGAGATTGAGAATCATCTATCCTTTCATGCTTCCTTTCAAATAAATAAATAAACCATAGTTTCTTAATAAAAGCCTTTTGGAATAGTGAGGTTAGGTTGATGATTTTGCATTCTTAGTTAAAAATAAACTTCCTAAGACAAGCAAGTGTTGAAATTGCTAATGACCCTAATTTGAGCATAATCTACCCTCTCATTTGTGTAGGATATCATAATTTTGCCCATTGAATTCTACATTAATACATTTTTAACCTTGAGATTGAAGTGACCATCAGATTTCTCGCTGATATATATCGCTGCTTATTTGGACTAATTAAAAAAGAATTCAAAAAAAATGTTATTCAGGAGAGACTGTTGTGTCCTTTGTTTTTTTTTTTTTTGCCTCATTTAATGTTGGCAACCTTGGACCTCATATTATGGTGATTTAATTCTTTCATTAACAAGTCTTGCTTTTATAGAAAGTTGTAGTTGATCAGAACTTTAGGTTTACAAGCTGAACTGCTACTTATAAGCAAAATTAGTTGATTTCTTTATTGCCATAAAACCACAACTGAATAGCCATTAAACAAAACCTTTTCTACAACTTATTTTTGAAATTTTAAGATCTTTATACTTTGTCTTTCTATAAATTATTCTTGAATGTATTCTTTTATATTTTTCAAAATTTTTTTACGATTTTATATGACCTCATTTTGTTTATGTACATTATAAAAAATAGAGCTCCAACCGTTGAACAACAGTGCAATCACCATGAATCTTTGTCTTCGATGATCTGATAGTTGTTTCTGTTCTGAAATGTAGTTTTTATCGCCATAGTTTTCGGTTTTCCTATGGGAATACCTTGTAATTGGGAAATTGATTTAATGTATGATGCCAGTTCCTAACTTTTCTTTCTCTCTCATATTCATCAGTAATGGCTATTTTTTCTCAGGTAATATAAGGTAACAATTCTTCCAAGTAAGTTCTGTCCCATGAACAATCTCTTAAACTGTGATGAGACATGGCCTCTGATTTAGCCCAATGCAGTTTGCTTATTTTGTTTCAAAAAAATAAATAGTATTTATTGTTCTCAAAATGAAATTTGAATATCATAAAAAAGTCGAAATAACTCTTGGCGGTATATATTCTATGAAATTTGAAAATTCAAAATATTAGGGGCATTGAAAATCCATAACCAGATGTTGGGTTTTTTCTTCCGCTGGATATTTTTTATG
Organism: Flueggea neowawraea; assembly: GCA_948243855.1. Classification (NCBI taxonomy): domain Eukaryota; kingdom Viridiplantae; phylum Streptophyta; class Magnoliopsida; order Malpighiales; family Phyllanthaceae; genus Flueggea; species Flueggea neowawraea. The sequence goes on from CAODLS010729467.1 coordinate 12,724, forward strand.
GACACTAGTATAATCGACATGCACGCCGCGCGTGTGGTTTTTTTGTTGTGATTTGAAGTAAGAAAATGTATTTTTATTGGTCAGTAAAAATAATAATTATTCATGATAATGAAATGAGGATAAAAATAGAAATTATTATAATGCAGAAATATATCTAATTTTGGTATTTGAGACAAAACAAGCAATCTAATTTGTTAATTTTTTCTTTTAAATTTTTATGTGTAAGTTGTCCTCATTTTCATTCATTTGTTGTTGACTTCTTTTGTGATGCGATGGTTTTCCACCATTTGTATGATCAGCATCCAACTTCGTCTTTATCTCTTTGATAGGTTAGTGAATTTTTTTGTCCTTTTGTTTTGAGTTGTTATGTCTTCTTCGATAATTTGAATTTCTTGAGCAATATTGTCTTTAATGTCATATTTTGATTTTGTAACATTATCGGATTTCACTTTATTGGTATTCTTCCTCATGTGCTTGACTTTGGGTATTGAGTCCTCTTTGACATTTTGAATTTTTTGTATGATGAAGTGGTTAGTCTTTTAGGAAGTATCTTTTGAGGATATTAGAAATATTAGAAATTTATATTCTTTGTCTTGGGACGATATCAATCTTTTTGTAGAATTTGCTTTTTTATATGTCATTTCCCTGTTTACAATTGGTTTTGGTGCTAAATTTGGATTGTTAATTCCTTTGTTGACTTTCGTAGGTTTGTCCTCTTAATTCTGATCATGTTTGGAGTTGGCTTAAATGGTAATGTTGGGATTGGATGTAGCAGCTAAAACAACCATTCTCTACAAGCCACACATCGGAGAAGTTTTGTCTACTGTACCGGCAATTGGGATGTCATTTTGCTCATATCTTCATGAAGTTTTTTTGGTGATTGGTAATGGATGTCTTTTTGGCAAAAAAATGGTAATTAACATCAAATGATGCTTGTAATGTTGTATGTCAGAAGGAAGTTTAAACTAAATTTAAGAGTTAATGCAATCATATGCTAAAAAAAATCATAACTTTATATTGATCTATTCAATTGGAAAGAACCTCTTTATATACAATATATTTTTTTGTATATGTTCCATTCAAATCTCTGTTTTTTTCTTTTTCATCAAAACTTTTGTAATTGACATGGAAGTTCCTCTTGATAATGTCGCATGTAATTGACCGTGCGAGAAAACATATTGAGATAGATACACTCCAACATTAGGAATTGTTTGTCCTTGTGCTTTATTTATCATCATAGCAAAGCATAATCGTATCGAAAATTGTCTTCTGACGAATTTGACAGAATATCCTTCATCTTCAGATGGAGAAAATGGTATCCTTGGAAAGAAAACATGTTTTCCAGCATGTTGTCCAATTGAGATTTCTACGTGGATAACATTGTTGGAGAAGCCTTTGCACACCATTCTTGTTCTGTTGCAAAGACCATTTGCAAAATCCAAATTTCTCAGTAGTATAATAGGACAATTAATTTTCAACACCAATTGATGAGGAGGAAGACCATTCAGGCATAAATTGTTCAAAAATTCTTCTTGATAATAGTTGTGTGTGTTATCAATCGCTGTGTCGAAACTTTTGAATCTTTTACTTTGACCAAGAAACAAATTTATCAATTTGTTATTCAATTGATCCGCACATTCATTTGTAGTTTCTAAGATTGCCCGATTGGTCATATATTCTACAGATTGTCTATTCTCATGCGAGGATGGAAAAATTGTGCTTATCGATTCCTTTTCCCCTCTTTCCATATCATCGTATTTTATGGTCATTTCCTCTTGTAAGATTATCAAATCATCTAATGTTGTTGGTTCTTCACCACTACTGATGCATAAAAAGAAATCGGCAAATCCTAGATTTGTTCTGGCTCTCATATTTCGTGTTAATATCTTCAGCAGTTTCACAAGTAGACAAATTTCGACAACTACTGCTACTTGAAGAATTTCTCTTTATATTTTGATGTCATCCACTTTCACCATTTGAAAACAACAAATGATAATGCAATGGGTTGTAACAACCAAAATAGTGTTTATTATTATGCCTCTTACCTGAATGAGCATGCACAAGTATCTCTCTATCTGATGTCATATTTGGATTATTGTCTTAAATCCATATAGCAACAACTTAATCTACAATCAGTGCATTATATACTTTCTAATCTAAATTTGGATTTCCTCTTATCACAATTTGAAGATCTTCTAGAGGTTGTTGATTTTTCAAACTTCAAAAAAACCAAGCATATGGATTTTTTTTAAGTATTTTTATCAATTTTTTTATAATACTTCTATCTACACATAATTTTGAATTACATTCATTCTATTTTGAAGCTCATTTGCAGTGCCATAGAAGTATAATTGAAAAAAAAAACATGGGTTATTATTTTCTGCCATTAAAGAAAGTAAATCATGATATATTTTCCCTTTAGTTTTAAAAGTATAAACTCCATTATTCTATGAAGCAAGGTCCTTGTCAAGTTTGACTCCAAATGATGTAAAAGAAACTATATTGTTATATGCTCTTATATGTTTTTGAAATTTCTTTGGTTGGTCTGATTGTGAACTAAATAGATTAAATAGACTTTGTGGTACATCATTTGAAACAAGTCTAACTTGACCGTTAGAGCAACAAAAAGTTGGTGGCTCATAGTCAAACCTATGTGATTCACAATGAATACAAGATGAGACATTCTTTAATATGAATAAATTATTGTTTGATATCTCCCTTATAAGTTGTGCTAAAACATAACAAAACAAAAACATCAACAATAGTCAATTATATTTCATTATACTAAGTAAAAAATATATGCATATGAAGTAAAAAATTTTCTTCATTTGCATTTTGCATGAAAATAGGTATTCATTATTTCTATTTTTTTTCTCTTCCTTGTATAATCCATTGAGTAAATTGTATCTTCCTTAAAAAATAAGTAATTTGCAAAAAAGTAAAAAAATATGTAAGTATATGGAGTTGACAAAGTAAAACAAATTTATAATATGGAGTTCGCAAAAAAATCTTATCTAGAGAAAGACCCGTAACATATTTATCACAACAAAAAAATAATAAAATAGTCTAAGCATCACGTAGAAACTACAGAGTTAACCAAAATATTTAAGGGACAAATAAAGATTGAGTTAGCACCGGATGTAGTAACCGGTTTGGTGATGGCAAATAAGGGTTTAAAAAAGGAAAACGAAAAGGAAAAGAAGAAATGTTCCTCTTGGGTTCCTTTTCGTTCTAGTTCAAATAAACCTGCATTTAAACCAATTTTCATGGTTGCTCTTGTCATCTATTTGGTGCTCTCTTCTGCACATACTAAAAATCTTCATTTTGCTTTGGCATGTTATTTTCACTACTTGGCTAACTTGGTCGATCTGAAAAGAAACTAGCATCAACCTATAACTTTTGTCTGTATTCTACAAACATGTATATTGAATGGTTATTTGTAGCTCCTCTGCCTATATTATTCAACATTTGTTTTCAAGAAGGCCCATTCTTATGTATGCATGGTTATAAAGCAATTGGTTGTTTAATAATGCAGCTACAAGCGAAATAGAAATTGCATTGTCAAGCTACAAGGTATTAAACAATTCACCTCACACAACCTTAACATCTTATATAAAAGTAATATTTCTATTTAGTACCAAAACAAAGTGGGAAACAAAGAAAGAAAAAAGTTTTCAAATGTA
>CAODLS010729483.1:0-17530 GCA_948243855.1 Flueggea neowawraea
CTGCAGAGAAGACGTTGAGAAGCTAATTGAAGATCACAAAGCTGATCACAAGCTGATTGTTCTTGATGTGGGGTTGAAGCACTGTGGGCCATGCGTGAAAGTGTATCCAACGGTGATTAAGCTGTCGAGATCGATGGCTGACACGGTGGTGTTTGCTCGGATGAACGGCGATGAGAATGACAGTTGCATGCAGTTCTTAAAGGACATGAACGTGGTGGAAGTTCCAACTTTCTTGTTTATCAGAGATGGAAAGATTAAGGGAAGGTATGTGGGTTCAGGAAAAGGAGAGCTTATTGGGGAGATCCTGAGATACCAAGGAGTTCGTGTAACCTACTAGAACAAATACAGTTGCGTTTAGTCTGATTGTTTGGAGGATGGAGGAAACGAAATTGGATAGCTATTTTAGTTATCTGTTGGATATTAGATAGACAAAAGATGGGATGAGTACAATCTTTCTATGTAACAAAACACAAATCCAACACATTTATCGTCAAATATTATCATTTTATAGTTACCTTACTGTTTTTTTTTCTAACCTGAAATCCAACACGAATATGCTCTTAACTTATGTATTCACACATCATACGGTTTGAATCCAAAATTCAGTATCAACTGGGATGCCCATACCACTTGGGCTATCAGACAGGTGGTGTTATCTTACCGTTTTGGTGGGCAGTGTGTTTTGCAAATTTAATTTGTATCTTGTGTGTTTTTCATTAAAATGCTGTATTTTATTTTAACCTTTTATTTTCTTTTTACAGAACGTTTTTTATCATTCAATTACAAAATATATATCCTCAAACAAATAACGCTTTTTCTTACCGTCAAGTACTATCTTTGACGAATCAGAAGGAGTAGCAAAATGAAAATAGTTTAGTGAGTCGGTCCGTAGGTGAGAAAATGGGACCCTCACGATTCGGTGGTGTTCCCTAACTCTTGTTCACAATTGCCTGGTCGGCCGGGTCGGTGCATTCAGTAGGCTCCTATCCAAACAGGCCCAACTCACTTAAGAGGTTTTTGCTTTCTTTTTCTTCAATTTTTTATTAGCAGGTTTTTTCTTATTAAACTGCCATTTCTTACAATCAACAAGATGAAGATTAGGGTTCGAGAGGTCTGATGGTACAAGAAATCTCTTCATTATCCAATTCTCTTATATAGGTTGATTCAACAGGTTTGCATGATTAGGCCACGCACTATGACTATACGCGTAGTATTGCAGATACTCAAATTGGTTATTTTATACTTTAATTAACAAGTCGTTTGGTTTAAAAGTTTATGAAAATTGGAATCGATTATATAACAAATGAGAATGATAAGAATCAAAATCAAAATAATCTTTATCATAACTGCTTGGTTTAATACGGAATTTGATTTCTATAATTATCTATTTTGTTTATATTTACTGAGGAATTGAAATAATCATAACATTATATATATATATATATATAAACTCAAATTTAACAAAAAATAATTGATAAAAAAATTTATATCAATATATGAAATAAATTAAAAAGAATGCAAAAAAATACATAAAAGAAGTAATAAGAACATATAAAAAGTTTAGGTAAATGTTAAATAATTTGTGAGTTGGTCTTAGTTTCTTTTGAGATTGAATTACAATTATTTTTTATTTTGTATATTATTTAAATTAAATTAATTAAATTAATAATAATTATATAAAATAAAAAATTATTATAAAAATTTATTTGTTAATAATTATTTTTAAAAATAGCTTATTTCGATCTTTATAAATGACAAAGATGAAAATTAAAGAAAATAAAATATATGATATGCAAGATAAAAGAAAATAAAAAATATAATAAAAAAGCCATATACTCTTAAAATTGATTATAAAGTAATGATAATCTGATTAACAGAATAAAAATTCTCTGTTGATCAAATTATTTGTAGGTTCAAGGATAGTCTCTAGTATAGTAGAAATGAGAATGAATTTTTAGGTGATCCAAAGACAAACAATGGACATCGGTCCCTGTTTGTACTCAAAAACTGTGAACCAAATACTCCTAAGTCTTTGATTTAAACTCAATCATTTTAAATTAAAATTTTTTATTTTTTCTCTCCGTAAAATTTAAAATTACTCACTAAACTTTTTAATAGCTCATTGCACTTTTAACTAAATAGTTTTTTCATAGTTATAAAAAGCACTTTTATAAAATAATGTTTATCAATAATCGTTTGCTTATAATATTTTTTACTTTCTCTTACCGTAAAAATTAAAACTACTCACTATACTTTTTAATTTACCTGCACACACATTTCAGTTTTCACTGTTTTCTTCAACTTTGTTGCTTTCGGATTAAATTGGTGGTGATTCTGTGAATAAATCTGGAATCTTTACGAGGTTTCGTTGATCTGAACCTTTTGAGAAATAGATTGATTCATTGACCACTGATTTTTATGGGTAAAACAGTTATAGAACATTTGACATTTTGGAAAGGATTGAAGTTGCTTGGAACAAAGTGAAGGTTTATGATTTCCTTCAAAGCCCCGAAAGTCTTGAGTGGCTTTACAATGAGATTCATCTGCTGAAGACATTAAACCATAACAAGGAAATGAAATTGTGCACTTCTTGGATTGACGGTGCTAATTACACCCTCAATTTTGCCATTGAAATGTTGAATTGTACGTTGAGGCAGTTAACAATTAGCCACAAAACCATGAATCTCGAATACGAATGTAACTTTATTCTTTGCACGGCACTGTTTTTTTACTTTAGATATTCAATATCTTAATTAATATTTACTTCCCATTAATTTCTGTTGAAATTGGAGTAAATTTATTGATCAAGAATGAAGTCAAAACCTTATAAAAAGTGATACAAGCCAAAGAATGATAGATTTGTGAAGGAAAAAGAGTTATTGAACGGACACGGGAATTTACATGGGCGTGGGATTGACCGTGTGATGCACTGGAGCCGGAAGAGATAAGAATTGGACGGACACGGTCTTGGCCACGACCGTGTCTTGGCTTGTCGGGTCTTTTGGAGCTACACGGACACGAAGGAATGGCCGTGTCTCGAGAGTCTTTGTCCGTGTCTTTACTTCACTGAACGTGTAACCAATTCTGACGGGATTTAGGATTTCAATTAGGGTTTTCCTAATTGGTTTTGACTTGTATTACTTATTAACTATATAGGGGGCTTGAGAACGTCTTGGGTAGTCTTTTGGCCAGTTGTAACTCTGAATAATAGAATATTTGTGATATGTCCGTGGACGTAGATCGGTTATTAATCGAACCACATAAATCTTGTGTTCTTGTGTGATTGCTCTTTGTTATTCCTCATTTACTTCTATCGCCTGATTTCCTGACAAGTGGTATCAGAGCCACAGTTGTTTGTTCAGAAACTCCTGGGTTCATTCTGCAGAAAGAAGATGTCTTTGTATAAATTCGATATTGAGAAATTCAATGGTTCGAATAATTTTACGCTGTGGAAGCTGAAGATGAAGACGATTCTGGTTCAGTAGAAGTGTGAGGAGGCGATTGAAGGTGAAGAGAAATGACCGGTAGAACTGACAGCGGTGCAGAAAGCGGAGGCTGTGAAGAGAGCGCATAGTGCAATTCTATTGAGTCTGGAGGATGAAGTCTTGAGGGAGGTGGCTGATGAAACTACTGCAGCAAGCTTGTGGAAGAAGCTAAAAAGTAGGTATCAAAAGAGATCTCTGTCAAACAAGCTTTATCAGAAAAGGCGATTGCATACCTTGAGGATGTCAGAAGGCATGCAGGTAAACGAACATCTTGATAAATTTAATAGGATTGTATTAGCTTTGAAAGGTGTTGGTGTTGACATTGATGATGAGGATCAAGCTATGTTTCTATTGCATTCGTTGCCTGAGTCATATGAGAGTTTTGTTGATACTATCATGTATGGTAGAGATGGAATTTCTGTTAATGATGTGAATGCTACTCTGTTGTCTAAAGAATTGAAGAGTTTAACTTCTAGTTAGGTGGAGATAGAATGGAGTCCGAATTAACCGTTAGTATGGGCAAAGGAATGAGTAAGAATTATGGTTTGATGTGTTGTCATTGTAAGGATATTGAGCACATGAAAAAGAATTGTCCACATAGGAGAAATGGGGAAAAATCAAGTGCAACAGTTGTTCAAAATAATTCTGTGGGATTTCAGGATAATTCTGATGAGGGGGAGAGTAGTGAAGTGTTGACTGTTTCTGCATAGAGATCTGAAGATAGCTGAGTTATTGACACTAGTGCACCTTATCACATGACTTTTTCTAGAAAACTGTTTGATTCTTTTAAAGAATGGAAATACAGTGTTAAATTGGGAAATTGTGAGAAGCTGAGTGTTGAAGGCAGTGATTCTTTGAAGATCAGGATGCATAATGGGAAGATCAAAAAGCTTGATGCTTAGTACCTCCCTGGGTTGCGAAGGAACTTGATTTCTATTATTGCTTTGTCGAAGCACGATTATAGTTTCTCAGGAAGAGACGGAGGAATTCGAGTGTGCAAGGGATCTGTTGTGATGAATGGTAAATTGAAGAATTTGATTTACACTTTGATTGACAATTCGGTTGTTGCTAATGGTTTAAAGACTGTTGTGAGTTCTGCTAAAAAACGGGTGGAGTTTGTGATCAAGACTCCGGAACAGGCAAAGATTGATCAGGTTGATTCACGAGGGCTAACAACAAATGACCCAGTGCATGGTAATTGTGTTGATGATTTTCAAAAGCAGTCACTGGAAGACACAAGAAATATGCGGAGTGTTGTGTTGTTAGGAGTGAATGGAAAGCTAGCTAGTGATGGTAAGTTCGGGTTGGACTTGGTTCGTTGTTGCAGGACTTGAGACCCTTCAGGGTGGTTTGACAAATGAGTAATTCGGGATTCAGAGTTGAACGAAAAAGAAACTTCACTCCAAGGTGGAGAATTATTGAGATTAGAGTAAATTTCTTGATTAAGAATGAAGCCAAAGCCTTATAGGAAGTGATACAAGCCAAAGAAGAATGGATTTATGAAGGAAAAAGAGTTGATGGACGGACACGAGGAGCTACACAGGAGTGAGATTGACCATGTAATGCATTGGAGCCGGAAGAGACAAGAACTGGGCGGACATGGCATTGGCCACGACCGTGTCTGTGTCCATGTCTTGGCTTGTCGGGTCTTTTGGAGCTATACGGACACAAAGGAATGGCTGTGTCTCGAGGGTCTTTGTCTGTGTCTTTACTTCACTGACCGTGTAACCAATTCTGACTGGATTTAGAGTTTCAATTAGGGTTTTCCTAATTAGTTTTGACTTGTATTACTTGTTAACTATATAAGGGGGGCTTGAGAACGTCTTGGGTAGTCTTTTGGTAGTTGTAACTCTGAATAATAGAATACTTGTGCTCTGCCCGTGGACGTAGATCAGTTATTGATCGAACCATGTAAATCTTGTATTCTTGTGTGATTGCTCTTTGTTATTCCGCGTTTACTTCTATCGTCTGATTTCCTGACAATTTCCTTCTACGTTTTTTGGTCAGAACTCTTTTCATATCAAATGAGCTCAAATATTTCTGGCGTTTGTAATAGATCTATATGCCATAGTAAATTTCTAGGTTTTTTAGAGGAAGGAAGATTTTTTTTATTTAATATCGATAAATAAAGTTGTTTAATTTATTTTTCGTATGTTGTGTATGGACCTTAATGATTTTTCTTTGTTACTCTCTGATCTTCCCATAAGCATCAAACTTTATTATATAGATTTTTATTATTTTATTTTGATTCTAAACAAAGTTTTTTGTTATAAAGTCTGTAAATAAAAAAAAATAAAAATAGATTGGGAAAATTACTATTTTATCATTGCGTTATAGGTGAATTTGTAATTACGCCACTGTGTTTTGAAAACTTTCTTATTGCATCAATGCTCTTAAATTTCGTCAGCCAGAACTTAGAACTCTTTTAGAACTAACAATACAAAAGAGAGTGACTTAATAAATGTTGTCCTGTTAGTTTTGGCTGAATTCTGGTTGACGAAATTTAAGAGCAAGGATGCAATAAGAGACTTTTCAAAATACAGTGGCGTAATCACGAATTCGACTATAACACGGGGACGAAATAGTGATTTTTCCAAATAGATTTATGGTTTTCCCAGACAACATTTGGACAGTATATGCAAGGTGGATGCAAATTCAAGCTTTAATGAAGACATTTATGCTCCCGAGTTTTTAAGAGTATATATGCTCTGGGATTACCAAATCATTAATTGACATTGAATGTGAGAGTAACAGTAATGTTGCTCTGTAGTATAGATCAATGTCCAGGCCTTTGCAAATGGTACAAGGTTAATTGTATATTGACTTGGACCCTAAATTATAATTGGTAATCATGTGAGTAGCTGAGTTTTCATTCCTTGTTTGGTGCTGATTCTATCAGATATTAAATTACTTTTTAAATTTCAATGGAAATAGTTCCCATTAGTTCTGTCTTTTGCAATGATAATCAATAAAAGATAGGGTTAATCCCTCTCGCATGTTGGATTATATTTGTCTCGATTTGTTTTTACACACAGACATATATGTGTTGTAGTTTTGATAACTAGAAGCAGATTTGAATTGAAGATTTTGATATGTGACAAAGATGACAATTACTTTAAATTGTACACAAAATATTGTTTACAAAGAAGTCTTTCAAAATTTAATATAATATTCTTTAAAATTATGTGATAATTATATTCATGCAATTTTTATTATTTTATTTTAATTTTAAACGAATTTTAAATTATAAAATCTTGAATATTTATAAGAAAATAAAAATATTTTAATGGTATCTCGATGCATCATCCGTGTCTTACACTAGTATTTTGTCTAACCACAACACCAATAAAGTCTTAATCAATCAGTAGTCCACATTTTAATTAATTACTTGCTCCCTTGACAAAAAAAGAAAAAAAATAATTGCTTGCTTAACTCAGTAGGTTGCAACTTCATTGCAATCATTAATAATGGAAATAATTTATGGAATTGAGTTCTCCTAGTCTTGTTCTAGGTTTTAACAACTTGGAGGGAACGGATTGGAGTCACTATACCACTGATTTTTTTAGTGATAAAACAGAGAAGATGATAACATACTTTGATTAATTGTAAAAAAAAAAGGAGAGATTGTAGTATGTACCAAACCGGGTCCAATTGCAAGTCTAACTTGGGAGGGAGTGAACTTTTCGCATGAAATCATTGGGATTGAAAGCTCCTAAAAGTTGGAAAGATTTTTCTTTTATCTTGTGTGGTCGACGGGAAGGGTTTTTGAAGAATCTTGCTTAGTCATACGAGATATTTCAAGAAAAGAGTTAGCTGGGGTTGGCAAGAAGCTTAAAAAATGTGAATATAAACAATGTACTAATTGGTATGGAAAGCGATCCTCCCACTAAATTATTAATGGGTCAACATCATGAGTCGGTGCAAACAACCAGATCCAAGTATGGGTTCAGATTTCGGACAAACAATTGTTGCCCCCATCGCATTGTTAGTGTAGGAACGCAGCGTCAAGTGGTCTCTCTCTTTTGGTAGCAAACAAACAGTCTAATGTGAGTAAAAAATGGATCCAAACCATCACAAGACAAGTAGTAGATCACCAAGTAGACAGTAGACAGATCTAGTTTTTAACCAAAAAAAGCCTATAACATTGTGAAAATTGAAAAGTATGAGTAGCACCTTACTTGTCGTTGCAGGAAACTTAAGAAACTAGTAAACGAAATCCACCCTTTACCTTTACGATTTTGCATTTTCAACTACAATGACAAGTTCAAATAGCGACTGCTTGCAAAACAATTGGATTAAATCAACTATGGAGACGATTAATGCCGAATTTATATTCCTTACAGTAATTAGGTTGGAAGCATTCTTCAAACGACAACATCCATAATGCCAAATTTATATTCCTTATAGTAATTAGGTTGGAAGCATTCTTCAAACGACAACATCCAAAATAAGTTCCTTTTTTGTCAAAACCTCTTTCATTAACTTCACTTAATTACAAAGAAATATAAAATGATGAATAAGCAATGAACAAAACACTATTCTAGCCATAGTAACAATTATGAAATTCATAGAGTAATCGAAATTCATCTGTTTTTGTACATCATTAACCCTCTATTTCTTTCACACAAAAAAAATAAAGAAAATAAATAAATATTGAAAACTTATAGAAGATGGAAATAACTAAAGGAAAAAAAAGGAATTGATTGAATAATTTGATCAGACCGAGCATTCAATTCAATTGGAGACGCCTTGGTGGATTCATGGTTCTTCTCTTCCACAGATTAACTTCTTTCCTTGGTCGCAAAGCAGAGTCACCACCTACCGCCAGCGGCGCCGAGAAAGGAATTTTCACGTCCTCGTCTTCCTCATCATCACTAAACATCCTCTCTTCATCGGAATAACACTCCCGTTGATCCGTCGGCATAATCTGAGCCGTCCAATCAAAATTTGCAAGGCCATGATCACGACCGCTCGCAAACCTCTTCATTTGACTTACGGAAGGCGCTCTCATATCACCAAGTGGTGGCCTGCCATCCTCCGACGAAGCATCAGATTTTCGATGCGATTTTACAACACGAAACAGCCTCTTGAACTTCGTCGAAGGTTTCTTCACAGCCTTACGTGGAGACGACACAGCAGGCTTTGTTTCTTGATGTGAAACACGATTTGTTTTACACATCTTCTTCTTCTTCTGCTTGATTTGGCCCATGCAGGAGATCTTCGGCGACGTTGGTTCTTGATCTTCTTGAGATTCATCAAGTCCTGATTTGTTTTTGGGTTTCCTTCGGATTTCATCAGGAATCATCGTTATGATGGGACCGGAAAATGCTTTGCCGGCGGCATGTGCTTTCAACCTGTGCAAGTTGTCGGCTCTCTTGTCTCTACCAGGGCTGAACGGTGGGTTGTAGAAATTGACGGCTGAAGCTGCTTTTGGTAGATACTTGAGTATGTTAATATTCTTGGGTTTAGCATGTTTCTCCATTGTTGTTTGAACAATATGAACTTTGCTGTGCAGCTTTTGGAATCACTCAGTCATTTTATGAGCTATGACTTTATATAGTTGCGGTGTAAGAAGAGGATAAGGGTGGAACAATCCAATACATCACGTGTGTGTGTTGACCGTGTCAGGGAAGAGGGGGAGAAGGTCTAGTCAAATAAGATATACGACTCAGCTAACCCATGCTGGGCCACCTTTATTTAATAATATTACAGCCTCTGCTCATTATTATTCAGCTTTGCGTATTTTTGTATACACAAGAATGGATCTTGTTTTCAATGCATTCATTAAAACAACGACCCAATTTCTGAATACTATATACGGAATAATGTATTTCTTTTTGTTTGGTCAGTTGTCCATTTCTGACTTTGTTTTTATTGTCAAGAGTTGACGTGGCATGAATTAGAAGTGCATGTGTAATGAAAGAAAAAAAAACACTTTCTATATTTGGCTACTCCGCTTGCTGTGACAAAATTTTGTGGTGGTTGAGTACAATGTAGTTTTCAAACAAATCCAGCCGTAAATATGAATCAAAATAGCTGATAGTATTAAACAACAAATTAAAAGATAATTTAGTGCTTAATAAAAATTGTTTTCAGCCTAGGACTATGGATTGGAATCGGAAATCACCGAGCTCATACACCAAAGCACCTATCAATCATTACTGAAAAGTGAAAAACGAAAATGGTAAAAACGACACGTCGTGCTGTAGAGCTCACACGGAGGGGATTTCGGTTGGGCCCAAGAGGTTCAACATGGGCTGTTAACCGTAGAGCCCATTATGTGTCTGAAACTAAGGCCTGCCCCATCAAATTGCAGTTTATCTCAGCAACTTCATTATCCTTTCTCGATCTACCGCTGGCGAGTTTGAAGATTTGGCTTTGTGATCAAAAAGAGGCTGTGGTTCTTGCAATTTCCTACTCGAAACAGCTTACTGTCGAGTCCCCTCCTCAGCCAAAGGTAAATCAGCTATACCAATCATATTCAAATTTTTATGGTAAAAAACGACGACGTTTCAGGCCCTCTCTTTTATACCCACTTACATTTTATTCTTGAAGTCTGGGACCAACACGACAGACTTTGAGAGGGGGAGTGAGTGAGAGTAGAAGCCGAAACGGGAAGAGGAAACCGGCCAGACCACACCGCCAGCTACCACCTCCGTTCGTCCACGGGTCGCCGCCGCCGTCCGCCCCACTTTTTCTAGGTATGGTTTTTTCTTCATTCTTTTAATTTTCTTTTATGTAGACGAGGGTTTCAAGTTTTAGATTTGGATTTAATTAGTTGTAATGTTTGATATGGAAGATTAAATGGTCTTTATATTGCTTAACTACTTTACTTCCTTTTCTTCATATTGTGTTTGAATTATCTCCCTTCAGGAAAGATTTGCTCTGGAATTTTCATGTCTGTTGATTATTCTCTTGTGAAATGTCTGGCAATTAAAGAAAACAAAGGAAAACATTTCAGCGTGGCTGCAATCTTAATTCATCATGGTTCTAAGGTTGTTTAGTTCTATACGATTGGTATTGGCCTCTGCTTTGATTTCTAGAATTTGGCATTTTAATGTTCAAAACTTGGGTATTGAAGAGGGTGTGAAAGACAGAGGGAAAAGAAGGATAGTCTGCGTTGTCAAGAGTCTAATCAGATGTCTTCTCGGCCTTGCAATTTTGTTCAGTGGGGGGTTTTCAATGTTATTGTTGTCTCTTTAGAATTTTCTTCTCTTCATTCCTCTCCTCCTTTTCATCCTAGGTCTCAACTTGAAAATGCAACAAAATAAGTTTATTACAAGAATGATTGATCTTCATTATTACACAAACAAGCTGTGGCCCGCCCCCAGGTAAAAATTATCCTGGCTCTGCCACTAAAACTCTAAATTCTGAAATTGATTTGACTGAAGAATTGAACTTAGATATTGAGAGAGTCAAATTGCTTTTCAGGTTACAGAATGTTGAACTTGTTGTCTTTTGTGATTTCTGAAAATAGATAATTTGTAGAGTTTGACTTGACATGGGGCTATGGTTTTACTCTTTGTAGTTCCTGGTTTGGTTGAACCCTCTCTTTCCCTTCTTTTCTGGCTCCTACGTTAAAAACTCTTACCCAAAGTTCCAAGTTCAAAAAAAAAAAGACGTAATAGGTGGGAATCATAGTAACAATAATTATAATAGTATGTGTGCTATATAAACATTTGCCGCTGTTGAGAATGATGACCGAGTCTAGATATTTCTTTTGTGTGGTATTGATGTTTACCTTAAGCTTAAAGGGTTCATGCAATGTTACTGTTCTTGATGTACTGTGCCAAGGTTTCTCTTTCTTTCTGATTTCTATCCGCAAAGTTTATTATTTTTGTTTGCATTCTTTCAATTTATTTAAGACTTAAAAATTATTTAAAACACAACAATCGCTTATCAATTTCTACCTGTAAATTTATAGAGCTGTTGGACTTTACTTCCATTTTCCCTTTAGTGCCGCTATATTTTTCTTGGTTTAATTCACCTGACTGACTAAGCCTCCTACAATACCCAGTAGTTTGTCACAATTCTCCTTGTGCCAAGGGCTGTTCATGTCAAGTTTAGGAAAATGTTTTTATTTTTTCAAAACTTCAAAAACATGAAAGAATTCACATATTGAGTTTGCTCTTTGTACATGCTCTGACACTGCAATGTTATATTTGGTTGATGAATCAGTTATGGTTCTCTCTTTGGATTTGCAGGGATTTATTCTTCGTGCACGAGTTCTAAAGCTTTATAGACAGGCACTAAGGATTGCACGAAGAGCTCCACATGATACTAGAGGTGAATCTCTGTCTACTGTACCTTTTTCATCCAAAATCTAACAATCTCTCTTTATCATTTTGGTTGAGTTCAAGCATATAGTAGGTTTACTTCTCATATTTGCTAGTGCAACTCTAGTGCCTTGTTTGAATAAAATGGATTTTATAGTGGAACTGTAGCAAGCAATTTGTCAAAAGTTGGAGGAAAACACTGCTCGACATATCTAATCATTAGAACCAAACCTTTAGAAGGGAGAGGCATAATGAGCACGAATCTGCAAAATTGCCGAATCCTAACAGCTCCTTTGAAAAATCCTATATTCGGCAAAATCATACTTAATCAACGCTTTCTACACGACGGTCCAGACACTCTAGAGGAATTATTAGACAGACATGTGGTAAAGAAAGAGAAATCACTGGACGATGAAGAGGAAGAGTTGCTTAATCAGCGGCGACTCACTAGCACCCGTCGAGAGGCGTTGCAGCTCTACAGAGATATCTTGCGAGCAACTCGATTCTTCATGTGGCCTGATCAGCGCGGAGTGTTGTGGAGAGATATATTGAGGGAGAATGCTAGGAAAGAGTTTGAGGAATCACGGTTTGAGACAGATCCTGAAGTTGTTACTCAATTGCTTATTGGAGGGAGAGATGCGGTGGAATCTGCTCTTGAGAAGCTTGCTGAGAAAAGCAGGCAGCAGATTGAGAAGGAGCGGAATGCTGGTGGTGGAGATAGCAACTAGCACGTATTAGGGCAATTTTGTGTCCAATGAGATTTGTGATAATTCTCTAAATATTAACTGATGTCATAGTCATAGTTGAGAATTTTGGCAGAGTTTCTTCAATCAGATTTTCATTTGATTATATTCAAAATCTAGCACTCTCTCTTATCTTGACATATTTGTTAATGCAAAGCTTAGTTCCTTTGTTTGAATAAAATGAATTTTACAATGGAACTGCAGCAAATAATTCGGCAAGAGTTGGAGAGAAACAGAAACTGCAATGACAAGCAGAAGATTCGATTTCTGATCAGTGAAGGGTTGGAGAGGTTGAAAGGTCTGGATGAGATGCTGGATATGCAGGCCCATTAGTTGACTGCAGGCGTGTTAACTGATGTATGAGTCTGTATTTCTAACGTTTAAGAAAGCACTAGCAGGATATGAGTGCTATTTTGTGCAAGAGCAAATGTAACTTTATTTGTATTTCTATTTGTTACTCTTCGTTGGTTTCTATTCTCTTTTCATTGGAATTTAGTTAATTAGTAATGAGTAATGACTATCACAAGGACACTGTTTATTGCACATGAAAGCTAATTGCACTTGAGTTGAAATATGGTGGCAGTGCAAGAAAGGCACACAAATAGTTCTGCATCACATCAAATGCAGATTTGCTTTCTTTTTCCTTTTTGCTCATGGATTAAGCTCAGGAATCAGGATCCAGGTTTTAATGCAGCATTTTATTCCTTAAACTCACCGACATTCGCCAATAGCGGACAATTAAGGATATTTCTGTCAGACGGAACAATTGCCTATATTCAACTGCCTTGTATAAATAACAAATCCTTCTAATTTTACCAAGCCCGCTTCTTTTGACACTCATTCATTCCTCTCATTCAAATAAAATAAATCAACCAAACCAAGTTAACGTTTTCGATTCTTTATTAACGTTTTCAAATCATATTTTTAACGTTTTCAAATCATATTTTTCTTACACGTCACTGTGGGGCGTAAGCAATAAAACAAAATAATTTTACATATTTTTTCTGTTATTGTCCTCATCAAACTCTAATAATCCTAAACTACCCTCTTATTACTTCTTATTAAAACAACGCTCTTATTCAAAATAAAAATAAAAACCTGAATTGAACACCACGGCAGCTCAACATTCTGAAGCGACGGCACATGTTAGTCCTCCTCTCTCGTTTTCATCTTCCCTGGTTGTCATGTTTGCCGAAACGATGCTATTATTTTTTGAAACATGCATCTAGGAATTGCAAATTGTTCTCCAGCATTAAATTGGTTAACGAAATAAAATTAGAAGAGTGGGAAAAATAAAAAGAAAAACTCAAACAAAAAGCTACACGTTTTATTTATTTGATTTAGGCATTTAGCTGCAGCATACTTTGAAAGGTTGTTGCAGCACTTTGACTAGTCCAATAACCAAAAAAAAATTGCTATGCTTCAACTGGGTATAGAGCGGTATAACCATCTTTTAATTTACAAGAGTTGAATATGATTTGAATTATTTTCGTAGCTTTAAACCATAGGCTTAAACATTTTGATTTTGTTTTAAATTGATACGATTTAATAATTTTATAATCTTATACTTCTTTAACAAAATTTTAATAAGGGTATTTTTATATTTTAGTTTCTAACAACATTTTACCTTCCGTTAGTTACATTCCTCTTTTTTTACTCTCAAATAAGGTTAAGATTTACATAAACTCTTTCGTTAAATTTCTATTCCTTTCCAGTTATTACCATCCATTTCTCTTCCATTAATTACCCTTACTTCCCATTTAAATAGAGTGTAAGTATTCTTAATGAAATCAGGAAAAATCTGCATTGGTTGTGCAACGACTTGTCGTTCATTGTTGAACGCGCTGTTACTCTGATAGGTTGACTAGGCGTTTACTTGTTTGTGATCATTGGACGGCAGGTCGTAAATTAATAAATTAGATCAACTTTTATTTCCATGAAGAGATAGTAACAGTGAGCAATGTCATGAACAGTCTACAGAAGAATGCGAGTACCTGATAAGTCTTGCCAAGCCTCATATGAAAAACTCAACTGTTGTTGATAGCAAGACAGGCCGGAGCAAAGATAGCAGGTAGAGATTCTGTTATCTATGTTCCCATCTTCTATTTCAATTCAACTGAACTGAATATGGAATTTATAATTTTGATGCCGGTCACGCTGCCAATATTTGTACTTTGCTGGGTTCGTACGAGCTCTGGTATGTTCCTTCCAGGAGGACGAGGTAAAGTTATTAGGGATCTAGAGAAGAGAATAGCTGATTTTCTTTCATTCCCATAGGTATGGCATTCTGAAGTAACAGGAAAACAAATCTTATCAATGTTTGGCGTGTCACAGCAAACGTTTTAATTTCAGAAAAAAAAAGTTTCATGTCGATAAGTTGCATGACATCTTATCTGTTGTATTATTTTATTTGAGCTTTTGTTTGTGTACATTTTGAAAGATTCAGATCCTTAAATGTTTCTTGATGTCTTCTTCTTCTGTTCTTGTTGCAGGTCTGACGTTGAAGAATGGGAGTGAGACAATTTTTCCTGCTGCCAAAGGGAATATCAGTGCTATGTCGATTATGAATTTCCCAAAAGGCAGGCTTTCCTCATTTTAGTTGACTGAAATATTATCTAATGGCTTATTCTAGGTAGTTGCCCTGTGATTAAAGGAAACAAGTGGTCAGCTACAAAGTGGATGCACCTTGGGGAGTACAAGGTCCGAGCCATGCAAACGTATTTCTCAATCCTTGAAAAGAAGATTTATTGTTCATTTGTAAACTTATGTCATATCTTTCTGGCAATAGATGTTTACTTTCTGTGACCTCATTATATTCATTATGCAAAATATGATAAAGAGGGTTTTTAGCATCCTTTAAGAAGAATGAATTTGTACGTTGTTTCCTGATGACATTTCATGACCTGTCACAAGGTTCTGGAGTATTATTTTGATATCCCGAATTTTATGTTCCTCCTCTACGCCTTATTTCCCATAATGGCTTATTTTACACTCCACATATTTTAGATTACTAAGAATATCTTGGCTTGCTGCACTTCCATGTATGGTTGATCTAGAATATAGCATTACTTTCACCTCACTTATAAAAAGGGAATAGCCTGCTGAGTATGACTTTTGTTCATCTCATAGTAATGTGCAAGTTATGTAATGCATGTATTTGAATATCTGAATTGAATCTGAGCTGTACAACCTTGTTATACTTTTTATTCCAGTGGATTTAAAAGCCAGTAACAGCGGGGGGCAGCCCATTTGGGGCGGTGCGCACGATGAATTGATGTTAGTATTCCTGCTCCCTGGAAAGTGTAAAACCAGAAATTTTTTGATTTGATTTGATTTACTGTACTATTAACCCATCAACGAGCCTTTTAGGTTTCACAGTTGCTGAGGTATAGTGGTCATGGGTTTGTAATCTTTACAGTTTTAGAGGAAAGGATGAAGAGCGGGTGCATTCTTAACCCATTAGATAACTTGTAAACATGACAAAATAAATTATGGAAAATGATATATTGCGTGCAGAGTGTCATTGGTGGAATTTTCTGTTTAAATTTTATTACCTGAATTTTGGAATATTATGTTTGCTCATAATATGTTTTTAAGCAGTAGAATGACTTCGTGATTGAATTAAGCTCATCTCATTTCTCAGATCTTTAAGTCGTTCCAGCCACTGGACTATCCAGTTTCTGGGATAAAAGCAATCAAATTTCATTGGAATGTCATTAGCAGAAATCCAATAACTAAAATTGTACATTGAATCGACTAGCAAGCTAAATGTGCCTCTTTTATCTTGATGGCAACACCTTTATGTGAAAAAGAAAATCAGAAAATAGCAGTCTTTTATCTGATAATACTCCGGCTGGTGTTCTTTTGCTTCTCCAGATCTCTCTCCTTTACTCTCTCTCTCTCTCTCTCTCCCACGCACAAACTTAGCAATTAGAAAAGCACATGCTTTACCGCCTTCCGGAACATTCCAAAACCATTTCGCTTATTTTCTGACAGCACTCTGCATTTACAGCCTGTCCTTCTGCCTCAATTTTCCTTGAAAGAAAGTTGCATATCAAACAGTTGATATCAGGCAATGGAGGATTCAGCAGATGATAGAAAAGTCCTCAATCAAATGAACCAGCTCTTGAACAGACTACTAGACTATGAGTCATGGAAGCGATTTCTGAGAAGAAGATAGCGCCTTAGAGAGAAATGCCTTTACTTTCTCATTTGACGCAGCTGGCTCAGTATTCTGGAAAAGTCTGGAGGAGGCAGACACGAAAAGTGCATATCCTCCTCCGTCCATGGGTGTGTAAACCTACGTGAACACAAACAAAAACAATGTTCAGTACTACACAATGATGTCTACAAAGGAAAAGCAGAAATTACAGATGTAGTATTATCTTCTGGTGTTAATAACAAACCCAAGAGCAAAAGCGTGGAGACAAGGCCTTTCTAATCCTGAAAGCAACTGTGTAAGTCCACAGTGATGACTTGCTGGAATTCTGGGCCGAATCAACGACAAGGCCATGCTTTTGGTCCCACCATAAACCTCATCACCTAGTAGAGGAACTCCAATGTGCTTTGCATGGGCACGGATCTGGTTCAGGGAAAGTACAGCAGAGACATGAATCATAAGAACCAAGAATTGATCAACCATGTAAGCATGAATATGAGAAGATGAACAAATTTATTATTGAGAGGGCCAAACATCACTGGTCCAGTCTACTCATTTATTGAATGCATCAAATGCAAACCAATGAACTAATAACACAATATGATGAGTACCTGATGAGTACGCCCTGTTTCCAATCTCCATTCAACCAAAGCTGAACCTCCACCAGCAAATATTTCGACTACTTTATACCTGATGAGGTTTAACCAATTTAACTTGTATGCAACAAAACTTGAGAAAGATTTCAACATTAATTGAATAGTATGGCACCTAAATAGACTAAATTAGAAGGAAGTAATGAAAAGCACAACATTCACCTACTAGTAGCATGGCGGGCTCGTCCTCGGTGAACAGGTCCAGATATTGCAG
>CAODLS010729808.1:0-12192 GCA_948243855.1 Flueggea neowawraea
AGAGGTCTTTTGTAAACTCCCACTAAAATTAACATCCCTAAAGTTAATTCAAGTTTTAAACATAGTGGGTACAAGATCCATATTTCACTCAAAGTTAAGTCAGCTGAGCTAGTCCATAACCTTAGCTATTTAGGTAGAAAAAAATTTTCAACTATATCCAATATAATTTTTGTATTTCTAGGGATTTTGACATCTCATGCCCCGGCATTAAATCCCTTTTATGCCCTAGACCCAAAACCATTTTGCAAGCCATGTTAAGTCTAACCATAACCAAAATATGGATACCACCATTATCCACCCACGTCTCACGAAGGTAATCGGGTGCACCCTGAGGAGGCAGAACCTACACGTCGATGAACAAAGCCTTGACGAGCATTGGTTATGGAAGGCATTTTAACGACTTATTATTTAGGGATCGAGTTTGTTTGTGTGGGATACAAAACATAAAACATACATTCATCACATGTATATATAGTATAAATGTAAACGTGCTATGAAAAATCCCAAAAGGTAATTGATCTCACAAGCCAATGTGAAGATTAGGGTGAACCTAGGGTTTTCTTCAATCTTCATAGCAACAAACGGCTCCATCTTCTTTACATACATTGTATAAATTCTATACTAATCTATGCTAAAAAATAAAGGGCACACTTGCCAAGAAAAATTGAATTTAAACAAGGCACAATTGCCATGAAACCGAAATTGAAGAACAATAAGTGGCACATTCGCCAAACCTTTGCATTCAATCCAATCACATTAGGTTAATTGGGCAATGTCATGCACCATGCCTTTTGACTCATCATTAAAATCAACCATAATTAGAGTATGATCAAAAAATATCAATCAATTAATCACATAAACCATTGTAACACTAGGATCATTCTCAATGTTGAGAGTCCTAATGCAGTTAGGATTCCTAGTTGGGGTAGGATTCATATTATGAATAGGATTTGAGAAACGAAAAAAGCTAGTTCAATCACAATGAGTCATAATTAAATTAGAATTCTCCACGTTTATTTAATTATTGTATAATTGAATAAAATAGAAATCCCAGTTGGACTTGGATATATGTTGCAACGGGCTTGCAGATATTGCATTTGTGCTTGTTTAATAGGTGAAAACCCAAATCCCATTAAGCCCAAGTTAATTAGGGTTAATTAAGTCCATTCCCAGTGTAATAATGATTTTAATTTGTTGCCAACAAAGAGGTTGTGGTTGTCCATGATGAGCTCCAAAAGGATTTGGAATATCTTCCTACAAGATAGGAAGATATCTCACTTGATGTGACCCATAATCATGGAGATATTGTAGAAGGTGTTTAGCAAACACTATCCTTATTTGGACCAGGGTATTTAAGGGTATTTTAAGTGAAATTTTGGCAACATAAGGTGCATCCCTTGATGTCATTCTTGCCGAAAGCTCTAAACATCTAGCTCCGTAAAAGTGTTCATAGCGCACCAATTCGAACCCAAACCTAAGCCACAAACTCCTATCCACGATTGTGAACCAACATGGTGTGGATAATGATAGAGACAACATACTTTTGGTGTTATGGAGTGGCTGGCTGAACACTGGAGCAACAAATTCGTGACTTAGTCGTGTTCTTCACAGTTACTCAATGTTTTTACAAGGTAAGCATTCACAACTCCTTATTTTTTGTATGTATCAATTGTTTGCATGGATCTTGGCAATAGGTAATGTGTAAAATTTTTAAAAATTATGTTGCATATTCCCCACACGTTATCCAACATAACATCCATGTCCATAACATAAAAATCAATGGGAAGTGCTAAACTGTCTACCTGTACCAAAAAATTCTCAACTATTCCTTTCAAGTAAGTACTAGAATAATCAGCTAATTGTATTACAATCCTTGTGTCATGACCCGAGATCATATCATGATTGGCGTACGGGACGAACAGAACCGTAGGTCCGGCCTATTTCTTACAAGCCTCGGAGAACAGAACATCTACCCAAATTCTTATTACTAGACAACATATTAGCCATATTAAAACCATTTATTAAATATAAAACATACTCATAAAATAAAAAAACGGAATAAATAATTATAAGTAAAGTCAGTTACACCGGTATATTATCTGATACATAACCATAACCCACTACTTGGTGTGGAACATCTAACATACCAGATAATCGGGTTCGAACAATAAGGCATTCACTGCTGACAAGGACGACTCACTGGGCGCGAAAAATTGGATGACCACTATCAATAAAACCTGAAAAATGTTAAAGGAAGGAGGTGAGAAAACTCGTTGAGGGATAACACTCCAGATCGCCTTTGAGACCTCACATAAACCATTTTAAAAATAGTTAAAAAATATCACATGCATATACATGCATATATATACATATACATGCCTAATACATATAATAATATTTCAAAAAAACATTTCAAAATTGTTTGAAAACAAATCAGACAATATGCGATCATGCATAATATTTATTGTACATCGAAAATGGTTAGTCACTTTGAAAATCAAACGGAGCTTTAAACATAATTTCATTATACATAGTCAGACATGGTAACTGGGCTATACAGAATGTATGAATACAGATGCAAACCCAAACCCTCGATGTCGACGAAAAATCTATTTCGACTGAAGATATATCGTTCTTGCCTAAAAAAATTGAACGTCTCGTAAAATTATGATTTGGTCTCTTAACCTTTGCAAAATTACATTTTAGTCCCTAAAACCTTGGAAAATTATATATTAGTCCTCAAACTTTTTGAAAATTATGAAGCAGACCCAAAATGTTTCAAAAATTACAAATTAGTATCAATTAGTTAGAATTTACAAATCAGATCCCAAACTATTGAAAATTGTAGATCTAGTCCTTGCAACAAAAATTCCTCCAAAAAAACAAAAAACTTATATCGAACAACAACCAATGTTTTCAGTCACTCAATTCAACTCTAATCAACCTCAGAAACTTGAATCTACAATTTATTTAATCAAAAGAACACAATCTCCCAAAAATTGCCCAAAACCAAGCCAAACCCTAGCCCACTCAAAAACTCATCAAATCCTTCAAATCCAAGCTCAATCTAACTATATGTAACCTTCATATATCATCATATAACACCCTCTAACGTCCATTCTAACAGAAATCATCAAATTCGAGCCTAGCATGCGAATTTGGCCTAAATTAATAAATCTGAATTTCAACATGAAAATGAAGTAAAGAAGAAATTAGATGCTTGATCTTACTTCAATATATGTTAAGTAATGGATGAGCGGCAATGGAAGAGATTTTTAGATAGATTTGGAGGTGAGAGAAGTGAAAAAGTGTCGAGAGGGTCAGGTTAGGTCTTTTATAGATCTACAGGTCGTTGGTCGACTACCCAAATCTGGTAGTTGACTATTGAAGAACATACTCACTAGTTGACTTCCCAAAGTTGTTAGTCGACTACCAAAGCATGGGGCTTATTCCTTACAAATTAATTTCTTCCACTTCTTCCATTTAATCCAATCAAACAGCACCGAGATCAAAGGTCTTACATCACTCGAAAACATCATCAAACATCCAATCATCATCTCAAACACCTAAACATCAACTAGAGCCTTCAAAAATCAAAGAAGAATCAAATTGTTTATTAATCAAAAGAGGCATAAAATTTATAGCAACACCTAAATCTAACATGGAACCTTTAATTTCTATATTTCCAATGGTCCAAAGGATAGTGAACATACCTGATCCTTCTTTTTTGGTTGAACTTTCCCATGAATCATTGCACCAACATTTTTTGGATCCTACACTACATTTTCCCCTTGTTCTTTCTTTTTTTTTTGGTGCAAAATTCTTTGAGAAATTCAATAGATTTAGGTTTATGCTAGAATGAATCAAGTAAAGGAATGTTTCCCTCAATGTTTCTAAATGTTCTAGCATATCTTTATCATTCTCATCCTTCAAGCAATTAACTAATTTGTCCATAAAACTAGGAGCTGGTTTAGGATCCAATACATGTGTCTCTACTTCATTTCGTATAACTTCGGAAACACTTTGTTCATGCTTAATAATTTCCTCAAAACCATTTTCAAAAAACATCAAGAAATCTTCCATTATCTCATATGCATCATCCCTGCTGAACCTCGTAAGCCTTTTAGGAAAAAGAACGTGGTCGAACCTAAAAAATAGCTTAGAGGCCTCTGCTATCCTTTTTTTACAACATGGTCATGTCGTAAAGCATTCAAAGTTTCAAGTTCTTGTAATTCCTTGTCATTCAGAAATGTGATTGCATTAACATTTTTTTATTGGATCAACAACAGTTTCTATAGGAAATTCACACTGATTTTCCAGATTATTTATTGAAGTAGCCAATTGACTTACTTGGCTCTAAAAATTCTCGAGCTTGGTTCTTATTAATGTTGAAGTTGTTGTGTTGTTATGAAAAGTGTTTTCATCATCTCTTTCTAGGATTGAACATCATCTTCAAATTCTGGAGTAGCTTGCAAATCAGGTTGAAATTGATGAAAGTGTTGTGACCTTACCCCATAATTGACATCATGATAATCACATCGTCATGTGTTTTGACTGCCCAAATCAGGATTACCCATATTAACATATGAGTCATGTTGACGCATCTAGTATAATCTATTTGGATAGCTAGGAGAGACACAAATTCTACAAGGTTGCACTTGATTCCTGAAACTCACTTGATCCAAAGTAGAATTATGTTTGAAAGCATATCTTTAATTTAATAAATACGTACCTCAAATGGATCTCGGTTGAACCCAAAGTGATTCAAGTCACTGTCCATGATCAAAGCCATCCTCTTTTTTTTAACTGCTAAAGAAGATTAAAGCAAATAACAAATAAATAAACGTTGACACCAATCCCTGCCAACGACGCTAAAATTTTATGGGTGTCAATCCTACAAATTAATTCCTACTCAAACATAAACATTATGTATATAGCAGTGAACATAGTCGAATCCACATAGATTGGTAAAACTTATTTATTTGAAATAAAAGCAACAAAATAAACAAGACAAGATAGAGAATGAAGATTAAATATTTAAACACACAAAAATAGTAAATTAAAGTAAAGATAATCAAAATGCAATCAAGAAGAAATTAATGATAATAAAGCCTAGACAAGGAACTTCTTTGTTCAATCCAATGAGTTGATCAAAGACACTAAGAACCAATATCGAGCATTTGAATAGATAGAGTTATGGTTACCAACGACACACTCAAATAACCAATCTCTTCTTACTTTATCGATACTCAGGGATGCCCTGCAGATTATTTCCCTTACCAAATAGAAAACCATATGGACGCCTTAATAAGGTTTAATATAATGGTAGTAGTAAGAACTAAATAGACCCTTATCCTTGCCAATGAAGTCAGAAGTGCCATAAATCATTTAAACTAGACCATTCAATTCCATAGCATTGAAAGTTTTCCAACAGCATTGATTCCAATTATTGGCTGCCTAGATTAGAATCAATGAGAAACACTCTATTAATCCTAAATAGTTATTTAATATTTTATCAATCAATCCATGGGTCGTTATTTAACAATCAACACAAATAATAATGAAAGAAATACAAGCAGTGGAATTAAATAAATATTCGAACCACTTAATAACAATAGTCTCACAACCTAAATGGATTGAACCCTGAAAGTACATCGATTAGAGAATTGTTTAGCTACTCATATCAAGAAGACACATTCAAAATACGAAAGAAAAGAGTTACGGGGTGTGTTGCCTTCCTTCTGTAATCTCAAACAACTGAATAAAGAGTTTAAGAGAGTATTTATACTCTACTCAAATTCTAACCCTACTTGAAATCCAATAATAATTAAAACAACCCTAATTAATTGGTCCAAAAAGTAACTGAATTAAAAAGTCTTTCAAATCATCCTAGACATATCTAGTTTAATGGGCTTGGATGTCCAAAATGTGTGGCCCATCTTCTTCAATTAATTTAGAAATTATGTCCAGATCGTAATGCCTACGACATGGTCATGTCGTAACACAATCCAGACTGGCCTATTGCTCAAAACATCAACATTTCTCACACATTCACATAAATAGAAAAGATAGCAAATATCACATAAAAACACAATGATAACAGTAATTTGGCATGCAAAACAAACACAAAATGCAACATTAAACATGCATAAAATACAACCTATCACCTAATGCTTCCCAACCTTCCACAACATTTTTCAATTCAATTAATTGTGGATCACTTCTTCAAAAAT
This sequence comes from Flueggea neowawraea, assembly GCA_948243855.1. NCBI lineage: Eukaryota > Viridiplantae > Streptophyta > Magnoliopsida > Malpighiales > Phyllanthaceae > Flueggea > Flueggea neowawraea. Next base: position 6,234 of record CAODLS010729808.1, read on the forward strand.
AGAGGCAAGAATGTTGGAAAATTTTCGTTTAATGCCTTAGTTGACTTTGGATAGTGGAAGCTAGTTGAAGTAAGAGAGATAACAACACCAAGATTTATAATGGTTCGGCCAACTTTGCCTACGTCTACTACCTAAGTCTCACCACTTAGGATTTCCACTATAACGATGATGGATTCTGGCTCAATACGTTGGATTTCCACTATAATGATGATGGATTCTGGATCAAACCAATAAAGCCAATATAACAAGGTTGATTGCGGCTCAACACCTCTAAGGCCTAAACAAGGTGGATTTCCAGCTCACAGCTCTAAAGCCCTCATAATGTTATTTTCTTAGGCTCACAACAAACATTTCTCACACTTAAAGTGTACACAAAAAGAATACAAATAATAAAGTATTACGCTAGAGGTTGGTGTATCAGTTTGATGCTTGCAATTTGCTCCCTAGCTTGCTTTTAGTGTTTTTGATTGTTGGAATTGATAGGAGTTTTGGTAAATAAAGTTTTGATATTGTTCCACTATTTCTCTGCCTTCTCTTGATGTATTTATAGCCTTTTCATGCAATATGACCATTGGAGTAGATAAACTAGTCATTGGATTGCATTTAATGTTGTTTCTACAGTCTGGAACACTTTAACGTACGTTACGGACACTCTAATGTACGTTAATCATCATCCAATCCAGATAAAGTACATTAATTCAAGCATTACGTACGTTATGGATAATTTCATCTTTTGACATGGTTCAACATGGCTATGTTGAACGTACGTTAATATCTTCAAGTGTCGTGTTTCGCAACTCCAAGCTTTCCAATATGTTTAAATCCAAGTCTAACATTTTGCTCATCATCAAAACCTTTGTTAATCATCAAAACATAGAAGAATATTAATGTTGATCACACATGATCCACCAAAAAAGCCATGAGTCATGTGACATAATTAGGATTAAATTCTAAAAGACATGAATTTGAAGAGGGTAATAGCTTTGGTGGTGTGAATTTTCTCCCATAGAGTATACTATTGAATTGATAGAGATTCAACAATGGAGTAAATTCCAGGCACCAAGGAATATAGTTCTTAGAATTAATTTTAATAGAAAAGGTTTGATTCAATGAGGTGGGAGTAGAGTTATTGAAGATAGAAGCTAAAGATGTAACAAAAGAAGAAGAAGACACAGTAGAAGGAGAAGAAGATATGATAGACGAAGAAGAAATGGTGGTTGATTTGGGATTAACATCACACTTATGTGTATATGAGAGAAAGCTCTGATACCAACTCAGAATAAAGGAATTAGGAGAATATGAGTAGTTATTTCATACTTTATGCGTGTGTGTGAGAGAGAGAGAGAGAGATCCAAGTCAATGATATACAGGAAATATTCTGAAAATACAAAGCTAAAATTTAGGAGTTGATTTGGGATTATGTCTGGCACTGTGCTTGAGTTAGGATTTATCCTCAGATAATAATTATTTTAAAATTAGAGCATTACCAATTTTTTTACTTTTCAAAAACAAGTTTTTGATCTATTAAATTCCTATCTTTTAAAAAGTGAAATTTCACAACTAGTTGTTAGTTAGTGAATTAGTTTAGTTTATTTAGTTTTTGGATAATAACACAAAAGACCAAGCATAATTCATTAAATTATACAAGTCATTTTCCTTCTTATTAGGGAACAAATATGCTAGAAAATAACTATTTCTTTTTTCGTCCAAATAAGTTTTACAATATTTGTTGTTGAGCCAGTTTTGGTCAACATGTAAATTCTTTCTAAGTTTTGATGACTTACAAAACAATTAAAATAGTTAAGCTACATACGTAATATATTCCCTACGCACATAATGATATGATCTAAGCATGTTGTGCTAGGATCTACGGCAGTTGATCAAGATAGAGTCCTACTAGGTTTTCTAGATTGGTGATGTGGTATACCTATAGATCATCACTGGAAATTACTGGAAGTTTTTCTGGGTTTGTGCTACGAATGTTGGATGTGTGCTATGCCCGTTGTAGAAAGTGGTCAGATTACTGGGTATCAGGTATGATCGGTCTAAGCGCTTTGTATAAGGAACAAAGCACGTAGCATGTGAGACAGAAGTACTGGAGTCAAAGTTATTTGTTCTATGGACGTAGAGGGTATACAAAGTATGTAAATATGCGGTTGAAGGATTGCGTAGATTGGACAATGCGTGTTGTACAAAATGAAAAATGGCTACAATCCATGAAAGAGTTGTAGAAGTATAGAATCTCTTAAATGCATCAACAACGCACGTTATTCACTATAAATGCACATTGATCATGTCCAAAATGGAATTAATGTGCACTAATATGGAATCAATGGATGTTGAAGAAAGTTAAATTGATGATAATAAGATGCAGTGGAATTAACCCACGTTGAAGACTATCAACGCATGTTGTCGAGCTCTGAATCTATGTGAAGCTTTAGTGTGTGACCTAAGCCTATTGAAGAATGAATCAAGGCGCGTAGATGGATTAAAGGTGCAATCTTTGATGAACTGATCTACACACGTTAAAAAGGTGCTATGCACGTTGATTATGATCAGATGAGTACAAAGCCAAGACGCTCCTCAGGATTTGAATTTGAATATTCTCTGACACGTTGACGTGGATCAAAGGTGTGATCTTGAAATGAATCTGTCAATGCACGTTATAGAAGGAACAAGGCATGTTGAAGAATCACTGGGTGAATCTGCATTTTTTGGAACAAAGATCAACGACCATAGAACAAGGCACACTGATAAGATGATCAACGCACGTTGAAGATGACTAAGGGGTGTAGATGCTAATTCTTTCAAGACAGTGGCTACTTAAGTTCTTACAAGGCGAGTAGAATAGGTATCAAGGCACCCAAAACTCAGTTCGACAAAACGCGTAGAAGGTGTACAACTCACGTTATTGAAGGTGACGTCAATTAAAATAAAATTATTCATTCTTTCACAATGGCTACTTTGAGGCTTCCAAATCCTATATTTCTAAGATTTTCCATAAATAGACGTTCCAGAGCGGAAAGAAAACAAGAAATACATTTACCATGACTTGCTATCTATTTTCTCTCTCACTTCCACCTTTCCAACCCATTTGAGCTATTTACTTGCAATCTAACTTTTGGGTTGGTGTGAGCTTGATATTGTTATATATTGGGTTAATTTTGTATCAAGCAAGTTGTTTGCCTGGGGTAGATAGGTTTCATTGTTGTGCCCTAGAAAAACAAGAGTATTTGCTAGTGAGCCTTAGAAAACTAGTGAGGACGGTTTTTTAGCTAAGCCCCGTAAAAACTATATGTTTTGTTACTTGTTTTGTTTTATTCTATTCTGAAAACAAGTGGTTTTAGTTTTCTAGTTGAGCCCACAAAAAATTAGGATTCGGTTTTCTTTGTTGAGCCTACAAAAACAATGTGTAATGGTTTGCTTATTGAGCTCGTAAAAACAAGTGATGTAAACGATTTCCCTCCACCCGAAAGTGAGGAGATAGTGGATTGAAATTATTGAGTGGATCTCAAGGAGTGGACGTAGATCAAGGAGGACCGAACCACTATAAATTGAGGCTTTGTTTTCTCTCTCCCTACTCTATTTACTTTACTTTATATTTGTGAATTGGTGGTTTTATTGTTTCCGCATTTATACTTTGATTTTTACTTGTTTTAAGCTTTGTTATTTATTTTAATTTGCAAAAGATTTTCAACAAAGTTTTTAACTTGCTAAAAATGCAATTCACCCCCCTGTTAGATTGTCATTCTTATTGGGACCGAATCTTACAAATGCCACGTATCAGATCTGTGGGTTTATAAATACACCCACCCACCTTCATTTCTGTCATAGCTCCTCCCAACCACCGAAATAACTCCAGAGATCAGTTCCTTTCCTCTCTTAGGCTCCTCCATTTATCATTTCGTTCTTTGAGCTTCTTGTGCCTATCATCACGACCAACAAGGTACCAGTGGTATTTGATTGGAGTTCAGCATTACCACCAGGTGAGTGTGGTTGAAGTTTCAGATACATAGGCTGTCTTTCAAAAATTATATGTTTTTGTTGTGTTTGGATCACATCTGTAAAATGGACTAATTATAAGTGGAACTTATAATAATTTTGTTATGTGAATAAGGAACACAGTTATCAGTATGGGACCTCAGTATTGGTCCCTATCAGTATCCGTATATGTTATCTGTGCATGTGTTCGCTATCAGTATACGATATGTATATACATATTCAGTTGATATGGGACACTCAGCTACAGATAGACGTAGCATATGGTGTACCATTGGTCAGTTATGTCCAGTTACCCGGGTAGGTGGTAACTCGTGTGGCTATTGAAAGCACACGAGATCAGTTGTATCCAGTTACCAGGGTTAGTGGTAACTCATGTGTCTAGCATCAGTACACGAGGTCAGTTATATCTAGTTATCAGGGTTGGTGGTAACCCGTGTGTCTAGAGAAAACACACGAGGTCAGTTATATCAGGTGGCAATGCCGCACCACATCAGTTCAGTTTCGTCCCTATCAAATATTTAGTATGTGGAGATATATATATGAGATGGATTTTATGCTTATTGCATGTTGTTTGCTAAGGGTGTAAATGTTTTCAGAAATTAGTTTCTAGATAGAATATATACCTAGAGTGTATATATATTATATTTTGGATTTGTAACTATTTTGGAACTAATCATATTTTGTATATGTATATGATTATATTTTGGATTATATATATATCACCCCATAAAAAAATTAACAATATATTTAATATTTTTTAATTGATAAAAAATCTAATATATAAAAAAATATTGTTTATAACAATTGAAAGACTATTTTTATAGTTTTGTATATAATGTGTTCAAATATAGTTTATAACTGATCAAAAAATACTTTAACTAATGTTGAAGAAACAATAACATTTGTGTACACAACAATTTAAGTCTTTCAAGAAACAATAGGATTATACAGTGAATATACTTTATACCAATTGAAAGATTTTTATAGCTTATAACAATAGTATTTTTGTATTAAACTACTTGATGGCTTTTAAGAACAATAAATTTATATAGTGAATATAGTTTAAAATAACCAGAATATTTTTATAACTCATAATAATTGAAAGACTTTTATAGTTTTGTGCATAATATATTCATTTATAAACTTTGTACACATAAATTTCATATTGTACACCTTTATACACCTTATAAATAAATCATATATAGTAAATATAGTTAATTGACTAATGTTAAAGAAACAATAGCATTATATAGTGAATATAGTTAGTTAACTAATGCTCAAGAAACTATAGCATTATATAGTGAATATAGTTATTTGTCGAATGTTGAAGAAACAATAGCATATACATTATATATAATATGGTACACATAAATATATCATATACATTATATAGGTATATGACATATTTATAGCATTTCTAAGCTTTGTACACATAAATTTATGGTTGTGTACACCTTTGTACACCAAGATTCTATATTTTACAACCTTTGTACACCTAAATTTCAAGTTGTGTACATCTTTGTACACCTAAATTGTAGGTTGTGTACACCTAAATTTATAGTTGTGTACACTTTGTACACCAAAATTTTATGTTGTACACCTTTTACGCACATAAATTCTAGGTTGTATACACCTTTATACACCAAAATTTTATGTTGTACAGCTTTTGTGCACCTAAAGTTCAGGTTTACTAAGGTATACAAAAAATGAAACTTAGGTGTACAAAAGGTGTACAAAATATGAAAATTAGGTGTACGAAAGTGCACACCATGAAATTTAGGTGTACAAAGGTGTAAACAACCTTAAATTTATGTGTACAAAAGGTGTACAACATAAAATTAATGTGTACAAAGTTTAAAAATGCTATAAATGTATCATACACCTTATATGCTATTATACGGTGGTACATATAAATTTGGCATTTCTAACTTACTCAGTCAGACAATTGGTTCCCTTC
>CAODLS010729852.1:0-10851 GCA_948243855.1 Flueggea neowawraea
TTTTTTTTGTTTTTCTAACAATAATTTTTTAAAAGATTGGGGGTTACAATATGCTCGAAAACTTAAAACATGTCAAGAAAAATGGTCGAAGGTTTATTAAATAAATTAATTATTTATTGTATAATCAATAAAATTTCAGATTGTGAAAAAAATAATTATTTAAACATATTAACAAAGCAAAAAATTAATATTGTGCAAACTAAAATAATATATTCATTTTTAGTCGAGTTTTTAATAATTTTAGTAATCAAAACACACTTTACTGAGACAATTAATTTGATTGTGAATTTATTACTTCATAATACCTATTTTAGAAAATACATTTTTTTGTGGCAATAAATCTTCATAATTATAAGAATATAATAATTTATCAATTTTATAAAATAAAAATATCTAACTTGAATTTTTTGTATATTTTTATCTATTTAATTCAAGTTATATTTCATATAGAATTTTTATTTATTTATTAATAATTTAGTTTATTTAGTTAAAATTTTGTGACCTAAATATATAATTACAATAGAATTTTGTTCTAAAAAGTTGAATTATTTATATATATATTTTTTATATTAATATATATTGATATGACGATATTTAGATTAACTGTTTGTAAGTCAATTCCCGTACTAACCCGGTTTAATGGGATTTGTGGGGGTCGTCTTTGACGACTAGTGTTTTTCAATACAAAAGACAAGCAACGGTAAATAATAAGTATTTTTTTTGGCCTGGAAAATAATAAGTAAATTGTTCAACATGTCCTAAGATATGGCTTTAGACTATTCATAATTCACGATTTTTAAAGTTGTTTTATAAGATATTTATTTAATATTTTTATTATTATTTTATTAAAATTCTCAGTTTTTAATATTTCATTTTTTCATCTGTAATTTAAGTATTACTTTAAGAGTCTCGAAAGACATCTGTTCAATTTTTTATTAAATACAGTTTTATTTTAATCATGTTTGAGTAAATCTGACAGATTTTGATTTAAAAAAAGATTAAACGTCAAATTTCGCGCCTAATGCATATAATCTATCCTCCAATAAAATAACAAACTATAATATAGGGATACAATAACACTTCCTCATATCTCAATACAAAATTTAGCCGCGTTATAACCCCTCTTACTATTTGGTGAAGTGGTCCACCTGAGATGGCAATTGGGTGGATAATATCTATCCCAATTCCCAATTGGTTTCTCTTGCAATAGTTGTCAGCCCCCCAATCAGGACACCCACACTTTTCTCATCTTTACTTTTTGTGGATAGGCATTTGCCATGTATCTCCTCCACCTTTCCCAATCATTTATCCACATCATTACCACCGCCATATTTTACTAGCTTAGACAAAACAACCTCCATTGTTCACGCATTTTAGTAGTTTAATATTCAATTGATCTACGACTATAAATAGTTCATCGTTATTAGAGTTTAATTAGTATTAAGGGACTGAGGATTGACTTTTTGAAACAAGTCATTTATTAGCTCTTGCCAAGAATGGAATTCGTCATTTTTAATGTTAGAGTTTGTTTTAACAGGTTTATTAGAGAAGATTCAATTTTTAATGAGAATCAACTTAAAAAGAATAAACAAATATTTTTTAAAGATATATAAATTATTGTTTTTAAATGTATAAAATGTGCACATTTAACAGTGTAATATATAATATTTTTTAATAATTAAAAAAATAAATAATAAAAAATAAAAATATAATACATTTTTTAATAAAATTAATTATATATAAAATATTATATTATATATTATTCATATTTAACGGAACTAAATATGTTCAAAATCAATATACTTGTAACTCTTGGAAGGGCACAAGGGCGGCGGAATGGTGCATGCTGATTTATTTCCAATCTTCCATTGATATCATTCATACATGCTAGCTGATGTCCTTTGAAAAGTCAAAGTCCTAACAATAAAATTAACTCTTCCAAACCACAAGTTAATTTTTTTTATTTTAATTGGTCTTATAGAGGAGAAATTAATTTTTATAATTTTAATTTTTTAAAAAATTACATAAATAATTTAAAATATTTTAATTTTAAATATAAATATTTATCAACTGAACTATTTAATTTTGACTCGAACCACAAATTAATAATCCAAGGTAAGGGCTTAAAAGTTTTGATCCCCACAAGATGAACAAAAAAGGTCAAGCCACAGTGAGGGCAAAACGTGTTCACTTCATCTGGACTTTCTGATGAAAGAGATGACATGCCAACTACGCATCCATGAAAGCAACCATCCATGTTTTGGCACAATTCAATTTCAGTGTTAGTTACCGTCCGTGGTGTGGTCCAAATTTCTTTGCAGGGGACGAATTGGGCATGATAAATGAGTTATTTGGCAATGACCACTCAATTAATTAACACAAGTTTCAGCATCAAAACCTTATGAAAACAAGGAAAAGTTTGTGGCTGTGTGGGTATGGTCCCAAAAATAGACGTGTTGGAGTCATTTGGTTTTGTTTTCTTCAGGCTTTGAGTGTTCCCACTCCATGATGAGTAGAGTTGGATCTTCTTTTGGTTCACGGCAAACTAAACATGTTTCTTTTGGGGTGGGTAGGGGCCTGGTCTTAAGGCAACACTAGTATAGGTTTAGTTTTATCTTTGACTATGAGTCTAGTTTTATAAGAGAAGAAGATAATGTCAATTCAATGAGAGATTCCTCTGATATCACTCTTGAAGTTTGATATCAAAAGAAATATGGTTAATTTGTGTGCTTATTAATTTTATTATGATTCAAATTGATTTAAACGTGCTGTTTTTATTTCCTGTTTAAGAAAATAATTTGTTCTTACAAGTCCCCATAGGCTAAAGTGACTTTCTTTAATTTCTGATCTCTTAATGCTAAATGTAATTTGCTGTGGTCAACTGTGGGTTTAAGTTTTTTTTTTAGATCATGATCTTTACAAAGTAGGAAACCCATCCTTGTAACTTTGAAAATCTTTGAAAATTCCTTAGGGCAAGTTTCAAAAACACCGTCATTTAAAAAAAATATTACAAATAAACTACTCATTTATTTTCTTCTCACATCATACCATATTTTTTCTTACATCATATTATACAGACTATTTTTCTCACATTTTATACTACAAAAGGTCATTTTTCTTACATTTTGTACTACAATTCATTTTTTAGTATTTTTTCAGTTTTAGTTCTTGTATTTTATTATTTTTTTTCATTTTAATCATTTTTTATTTTTTAGATTATTCTATTTTTTAGAATCAACCTAAAATCAACTCTACAAAACTTTTTAAAAACCTTAAAATCAACCTAATATCAATTCTATATAAACTCTACATATTTTTTTTAAATCAACCTAAAATCAACTCTACAATTTTTTTTAAACCTTAAAATCAACCTAATATGAAGTCTATATAAACTCGACATACACGTTTTTTGAATCAACCTAAAATCAACTCTATAATTTTTTTAAAAAACCTTAAAATCAACATAATATCAACTCTATATAAACTCTACATGAACTTTTTAAAAATCAACTCTACATAAAATTTTTTAAAATCTTAACATCAACCTAATATCAACTCTATATAAACTCGACATAAACTTTTTTAGAATCAACCTAAAATTAACTTTACATAAAAAAATTTAAAACCTAAAAAAACAACCTTATATAAACTACATATAACCCTTGAAAAAATACAAGCAACTCTTTTCAAAATCAAAAAACTTAAATTACGCCTATATAAATATATTTTAAAAAATTTAGACAAAAATAGGGATTGATTTTCAATGTGAACAAATTTTAAAACTTTAAAATATTTTTTTTTTCTAAAAACAAGGACTGAAATGCAAAAAAACTAAAACTTAAAAAATATTTTCTTAAAACAACAGGGACCATATGAAAAAGTCAGCTAGGGTTTCATTCGAAACCCTAACAGCCGCTTGTGGCGGCCAGATCTAGCCCTCTGGACACCACAAGTGGTGAGGCAACCAGACGAACAGACGAGGAGATCTAAGAGTAAAGTCACCAGAAGACGCGACCAAACGAGGCGGAGATCGACGACATGAATGCGGAGACCGAGGAGGAAAGCGAAGTCGGTAGCAGAGATAGGAAAGATGAGGAGATGGAGGCGGAAAGAGGAGGAGGACAGCGTTGAAGGCTGCGAAAAGAAAAGAAAAGGAGGCCTACGGGACAGAAGAGAGAGAGGCGTTGATAAGGAGGATAGGCGGCGATGACAGTAGATATGGATGAGAGAGTCGACGGGTGAGAAGGAAAGAAGGAGACGAGAAGAACGAAGAGAGATAGGGGGAAGAGAAGGAATGGAGAGAAAAGTTAATGGTTGAATAAAAAAAACATAAATATGAGGACTAAATCTAAATTTAGTTCGTTCAGCATGTTAAAAAATGGCGCACAGTTACGAAAAAAAGGCCGATTACAAAATCACCCTCCTTTGAATCTTCTATTACAAGAAAACGGACGAATGGACAATTTAACATGCAGATGCGACTTTTTAACAATCAATACAGAGGTCCCGTATGAGATCATGCCATTTATCTCTTTTTTACAATTCAGTCCCTATATTATTTAATTTAGTCCATATTTTATTATTTTTAGTTAGTTTTCTTATTAACTCAATATCAACTCTAACTTTTGATTTTTTTATCAACTTAGAAAAATTAGAATTTCAAAGAAAACCAAAAAAGCAAACCAATATCAACTCAGTTTTTTTATTTCTTATCAACTAAAAAAAATTAAAATTTCAATGAAAACTAACTTAACGCAATATACTAGCAAACCAATTTTTAACTTAATATCAATTGAAAAACTTCATATATACATGAAATAAACCTCTCAAAAATAGAATAAAAATTTAAAATAAAAATTAACTAATTGTTTAGTAAAAACTTTTTAACCTCTAAAAATCTTAAAAAATTAAAAATCAACTTTAAATAAACTATAAATAAAATTATTTAAAAATATTATAATTTATTGTAAAAACTAAAAATAAATTTAAATAAACCTACAAAACTTTTGCAAAACCTTTAAAAATCATAAACCTTATAAAAACCTAAAATAAACCTTCCATGTCTAAACGCATATCCATCCACATAATTTTTTTTGGTTTAGTTTACTTTTAAATACTAAAAAATCAACCTAAAATCAACTCAAAGTAAAATATTAGCAAATTTTTTATAAAACTTAAAAATTTCTTATCAACTCGAAAAAATTAAATTTCGATTAAAACCATCAACTGAACTTTTAATTTGTCATCAACTCAATTAGAATTTCAATTTCAAAAAATTTTAAATAAAACTATGTTAAATTTTATTTTATTTTTCAACCTTAAACAAACCTATGTAAAAATAGTTAACTCAACTTTTGATTTCTTATCAACTTGAATGAATTATAATTTCAATAAAAATTAACTCAAAATTAACCTTGAATAAAAATCAACTAAATATCAATTCAAAAATCAACCTCAGATAAACTTAAAATAAACTTTTTTAAAATTTTTTCATTTTTTTATTTAAATTCATATTTTATTTTATTATTAATTTATTTAATTACCTTTTCAGTTTTTATGTTTACTAGAAAATAAATATTAAATAAATCTTATATCAAATTGCATTTTTTTTGTACAAAATTTATATTTTTTTATATTTTTTGTTTTACTAAAACCAAACCTTATATTAACTTTAATTAAATCTTATATCAACCATCATTTCATTTTTTTCAGTAAGAAATACACCGTAAATAAACCTTAAAATTTTTAAAAAATAAATAAACTTCAAATAAACATTTTAAAAACCTTAAGTAAACTTCATTTTCTTAAGAATCAAACACCTCTTCAAAAAAAAAAAAGAATCAAACACAAATTCACATAGTAACAACTCTTCAATATTAACAAAAAAACCCAATCAGTACCAAAATTGATTCGAATACCAAATTCCTTCAATCAATCAACGCAAAATTCATATCATTCATAAACCAATTCAACATCAACAAACAATTTTTCATATCATTCACAATAATTAACACAAAATTCTTCAAAACATAAAATCAATTACAAAATAAACAAATCTGGTTGTGAAAGATGAGGAGACGATAGCGATGATAAGGACATCAGATCTAGTCGCAAAAGACGAAGAGACGACGGCGACGACGAGGACATCAGATTTGGTTGTGATAGACGAGGAGGAGACATTGGCGATGACGAGGACATCAAGCTTGGTCACGTAAGACGAGGAGGAGACAAGAGCAAGAAACCCTAGCCCGAGACAAGAGCGGGGATGACGAGAACGAGGCATAGGGCGACGACGCAACAAGCACAGATCAGAGAATGGTAAGGTCAAAGAAGAGAAAGAGAGGCCAAAAGTTCAAAGAAGGAAAGGACAAAGAGTACGGAGAGGAGGCAGAGATGGAGGCCAATGCGAAGGGAGAGTAGGGAGAGCATGCAAAGATAGAGGAAGAGGAGGCAAAGACGAGTGAGAAGATGGTAGGAAGAGAGAGAGAGGGAGTGAGAGAGAGAGAGGAGGGGGAGAAGATGAGGAAACTCTGTGAGAGAGAAAGAAAGGATATGATATAGAGAGAAAGGAGAGAAGAGAAGTGATAAAGGAGAGAAACGACTAAACAGTCCAACTCCGTACGTTTAAGAAGTGCATCCATCCAAAATGAAAATTATGGGTCGAAAATTAAGAAAAATGGTCTATTGCCATTAGTTTGTAATTGATGGTCCAAATTAAAGTTTACAGTGTAATTAATCCTAAGAAAAAAGTTGAAGCATAGTGATTTTGTAAGAAAATGTGCCAGACGTAATGTATTGGGTAATTAGCTCAATTCCTTATTCCACCCCATCAAGTATCAATCTCACGTCGCACTCCCCGTAATAGCAATCTGATTAAGAGAGATCTATTAATCATCGCATCACGTGTTAAAGAGGTAATCTCATTCCCATTCCCATATGGATTGCTCTGAAATTGTTGAACAAAACGGCCTTAGGTTGGTGTACTTAATTATGGGCTTAACTTCATTTGCGCGTTGATGGTGGTAGCTGGGTATGTCTCAACAAAACTGGGCCTCCTTATATTTCATTCCCTTTCGTGCAAATATATAACTTTTTGAAAAGATATTGCACTAAAAAAAAGTTTTTAAATTTATTTCAATTTAATAAATTTATTTGCACTTAAAAACAAAATCTGATTCTATTTGCTGAAATAAACAAATTAATATAGGGTAAAATCCATGGCAGTCCCTGAAATTTGACTATATCTCTCGGCCAGTCCCTACATTTTGAAAATTCGCCGCTCCGGTCCCTCAGTCTGTTGCTGTTAGTCAAACATAACGTGCCACGTCAAAAAAGCTGACATGGCACATGGGGGCCTAATAATTTTAAAATTATAATGAGAGAAATACCCTTATAACTCTTTCAAAACTAAAACCAAAAACTCAACCAGAACCTAAGCACCCAACCTAACCCAAACCCACCCATTCCTTCTTCCTCGTCTCTCTTCCTCTCTCTCTCTCTCTCTCTCTCTCTTCCTCCCACCCAACATCACCAATCAAAAAGAAAATAACCTAGTGATGAATCGAGAGTTGATAAATTTGGAAGCATAGAATCGAAATAACCTAGTGATGAATCAAGTGGTTTAGAAATTCTTGCATTTTAAATAGTTATCTGCTCTTATTAGTTCTATTGTATTTAGATAACTTGGTCTTTGATCTGCTTGCTCTGCCAAGGAGCTCCATGCTTATAGTTTTCTGAAGTGCTATATATTTTCATTTTACAATTTAAATCATTATACTTTCAATTCATAAACTCACATTGCTTGCAATGTCATCAAGACTTGATTCTATTAAATCTATTTATGGTGTCACAGTTGCTTGCAATTTAGTCAAGATAGAAGCTTCAGACAATTGTCTTAGCTCAATCCCTAAAACCTAAATTTTCAACACAGAAATCAACATACTTCAGCTGACAACAATGAACTAATAAATCAAAATAAGAACTAGCAATCATTTTAATCAAACAAATTACCAAAAAACCAACATCTGTTTACACAAAATAACAAAAAAAAAAGAGCAACTGATCCTAGAAATCATCTAGGCACTTGAAACCCACTTCATCACTCCCATTCCTTGACAACACATATCCCATTTTCTCCAATTCTGATGAATCAACGATGGAATAATCAAAACACCGGCACTGTTAAAACAACTCCACAACTTTGCCAGCATCTTCAACCATCATCTCCTTCAAATTCAAGTCCTTAGAAATACCCACATCTTGTCTCATAGACCTCAATTGACTATCATCTTGAACAGAGTTGTTGGAGTGAAGCGTTGTCGATATCAAAACCCCTGCCGCCAGTTTTTAACATGAATGGGTTCATCTCCACTTGAAACTCTCTCTCTCTTCAACCAAGCTTTCATCTAATGTTCTAACACCACCACCAGCACCTCTTCAAACCCAGCAAACCCACCAACAAGCCTCTTCAAACCCAAATTTTTAATCCATACATTTTAACCAAAAAAACAACATTACAAACAGTTAACCAAAAAACTCAATTTTCCCAAACCGACTATGTCCTCTGTTACGCCACTGCCCGGACCAAGCATCCTCACTTCCTCGCCTCCCTTCTGCCTTCATCTTCCTCAATTTCACCCAAAGCCCAAAAAGTACCACCATGACCAATTAATCGAACCCAATCATTTCCAAAACCAAACCCTAAAAAAAATTAACTTATACCATCGAAGAGAGATGAAACTTCCACTCTAAATCGGATCCCAAAAACCAGACCCAAACCACAGCTCGTTTAACAATGCACCTATATTGTTTTTTCATATTTGTTAGTGGAGTTTGAAGTCTGGTGGTGGTGAGTTTGTTGACTTAGTTGTGAAGAGATGGGGGTGTTGGAGGGAAGTTTGGTTGGGTTTGAGATGGTGGTGGCGATGGCGTTCAAGAGAGAGTGTTGTGGTAGCGGAAAGAACAAGGGAGAGCAGATCGGGCGGAGATGAGAGGGAGAACGACGGAGAGAGCAAGGGAGAGTAGATGCAAAGATGGCAAAGGTTGGATTTTAGGTTGGTAAGGAACATATCAGGGTTGAGGAAGAAAGAGAGAGATTATATCAGTTTGGTGGAATATAAGGAAGATAGAGAGAGAGACGAGAACGAGTGTGAGGAAGAAAAAGAGGTTTTTTCCATAAATTAATTTAAAATTAAAGGACAAGTTAGTCTTTTCATATTTCTCTTAAGTTTGACAAGCGGTGTTAAGTGATATAGACCGAAGTAGTAAATTTTTAAAGTGTAAGAATCGACTGAAAGATATAACTAAACCTAGAAACTGCTATAAATTTTACCCATTAATATATCAGGAGAGATAAATTACATCCCTCCAATTTCTCCCACAAAACACCTCTCTCCATTTGAAGCCCGTCTCTTTGTCATTACCCAACCCACAACTCTTTTCTTCTCCACATGTTCCAGAACCGTCTACCACTTTCATTTATCCTCACTTCTTCACTGTTGGGTTCTTCTTTAGGAATGTAGTTATCTCCTATTTGAAACCGAAAAAAACAACAAAAATACCGAGAAATCGTACAAATTAAGATATGTGTTTTGATTTGAATGGAGGAAAGATTCAACCTTTGTCTTTTTCTTCATCTTTGGCAGACATGGCATGGCAATTCTCGACGAGAGCATGGAGGACAAGAACTGCTAAAGAACCGACACGGATACGTCGTTCTGGCGAGCATGGTCATACACTCGCTTCGAGGAGTCGTTGGATTTAGTTGGAGATGGATTGTTGTTGATTTTATTTAATTGAGTTTTATTGTGGTATATTTGGATGATGTTAAAGGTTTGACGATTTATTGTTTGAAGATGGGTTGTTATTATTTTTGTTTAATTAATATTTATTGTGGTATATTTGGATGATATTGGAGTGATAATTTGAGTTGAGCTTCTTATACTTTTGTTTATATGGAGTATTATTGTGTATTTTTAGTTTAAGGATTTTGATTGTGTTTTCCGTTTCCTTTTAATGTTTATTAGAGTTTGTTTTTTGAAAAAATGTTTATCAGAGTATTATTTACTTAATATTAATATTGTTGCTTCAATTTATATAGTTTTCTCGCCCCAATTTTTTTGAACCAAAAACGTGATATATTATAGGATAATATATATTCCTGTAATAAAATAATATACTAGGAATATTACTATTAGTAGATTCAAAGTTGTGAGATGAATAGTTCATGTAACATTTTTTGAGAGTTTTCTAATATTGTAATAATGCACATATTGAATAGATATTGTAGTAATATTAGTGGTATATTACACAAATTCAATAAAATGTTGCAATATCTTTACTGATATACTACACAAACATACTCAAAAACAATATCCTTCAAATAATAAATTAATATTAATAAAATAATAAAACAAATTTGAACAAAAAAAAATAAAATTAGAATTATTAATATCTAGCCAAAAAACCACAAAAAATACAATAAATTAAAAAAATAAAATTATAATTATTAATATAAAAAATAAACCACAAAAACGATTTTTTTTCCTAATTTTATGGAGCAATTATGATTTTTCAAATTAATGTAGTTATCTCTAGCCACCATTTGTTTTTTCTCCTCCCACAATTTAGGAAGGTCACATGTCACGGCCAATTTACATTTGTAAATAGTATTGTAATAATGATCATAAGTGAAAGGTGTATATTTGTGGGATCGTTATTTGCAAATAATTCTCCAAAGGTGCAACGTGTCATTTTCCCTTTCATTTCAGCTTGAAATAGTTGTAGTTGGACTCGAACTTATTTGCTTATGAAGTCCGGCCCAAAAATAGCAATGGAGGGAAACCTGTGAAG
>CAODLS010730080.1:0-10440 GCA_948243855.1 Flueggea neowawraea
TGTTGATCGGTTAAAGCAGAAAGTTTATTCTTGTTTGCTTTCCCATGTGGATTCAGCTGCATTAGCTCTGGAAAATCGATCTGAACGTGGTTGATACTGATAAACTTAATACATATTAATACATATTCTACTATGACTAAAGTAACATATATATTTGATTGGATTAGTTGAGTCGAACAACGTTTAACGGAAGTTCGACCAACTCTATCCAACTGCAGATTATGCAGCTACCAAATAATGTTATTGAATGTCCATTTTGATATGTGAGTGAGATGCATTAAAGCTGCAACATTGAGTCTGAGACCTGCAACGATGATTAGCAGATATTACAATGCTTCATTTGTTTTAATTGCGAATCATCATATATCAGCAACTCTTTGGTCAAGGCACCATGAAATGCAGATGCAGATAGAAATTCTTACCGCTGGTAGGTCCTGCCACGTTTTCTGAACCGAAATGCTCAGAAAAGGGAGAAAGATCCAAGCTGGAGAGGAAGGGCACATGCAGAATTATCAGAGTTTTTATGCTGAGTGCTTCAGCATGTGCCCTGCTTCTCCAGCATGGCTCAACCTCTCCCAACTTCCTGCTTCTGATCATCAAAAGAGAGTCACTCTGATATTTCTCTCATCTAAAGATCATGACACACAATCTCCGTCAGTTGCAGAAAGCATTGCTTATGAACTTCGAAAAATAATGGAGCACACATGCACGCAATTAATTTGTACTAGAAAGTATGTCTATTATATATGCTGTCAAGTGCTGGAAAGCTGAGCTGGGTCCCGCAGATGAATTTGGCAAAGCAAATAAGTGGGTCGTTGTATCTTGTTGGACTTTGTATATGTTGCAGTTTCACAAATTTGAAAGAGAAAAATGGTCTTCGGTTATGGAATTGTTGAAAGTTTGGCCGCCAAAAAGGCTCCATGTTATAAGTGGTAAAAAAGCATTCTTCATATACGAAAATGGTGAGATCTAAATTTGCAAAAAAAAGTGGTAAGTTCCAAAAAATAGCAGCCCACCAACGATTTCCTAGTAGCAGATCTAGAAGAACAGTGAGAGAAACCAAACCCAATTTAATACCCAAGCTAACAAGTCACCAGAGCAAGGCAAGTTTCCAATGAAGACCATACCAGGCTTTCACTTTCAACATTCTGTTGTGTAATTTCTGCATTTAAGGATTATAGTTGAAGCTGCTGCACAGAAACTAAACTGCTTCCTCAAAAGAAAAAAAAACTAAATTTATATTCAAGGGATGCAAATCCTGATTGAAATCATCCTGGAACGTTTCAATAAAAGAGATATCTGCATCAGAAATTGAAAATACCAAACAAGGAGAGATAAAACCCTTCACTGAAATCAACTTGCAGAAACAGATAGTTACACTATCAACATCCCTAGCCACTACTGATGTGTGCTTGCCAAAAATACAAAAGTTGCTATCTGTTTTAGACTTCTTTTTAATAATTTACTCAAAAGGTCCATCCATAAACTAGATTTTCAATACTGTCTGAAAGTCAGATTAAGACGGCCTGGACGAAGACTTGTTTCATCGAGCAGCGTCCTTGGGGCAGTTTCTTTTTGAATGGAACTTACGCCATGAAAAATAAGTCTCGATTTGCCACCAAATATCAGAACATCTCCTGATTCCAATGTGACTTTCTCTGCTCTCTCAACATCTCTATGATCACCATATAGGAATTCTGCTGATTCTCCGATTGAAAAGGAAACAACCGGCAATCCTTTACGCATACTTTCTTCACTTTCATCTTTATCCTGCACAATAAAAAAGGTCACCTGAAGTTGGCATAGTTGACTAAAGAAATGTGGAAAGAAATTGCTAATACTAGATAGTCCAATGTCCAAGCAGGCTTCAACTGACATCACACAGGTGGCAAATGGCACTATAGTGTGCTGACACAAAAAGTTGTTTCTGAGTATCCTCTAATAGAATTGTCTGTAATGAGTTAAAGACATATATGTTCTTCTAATAGAATTGTCTGTAATGAGTTAAAGACATATATGTGCATGTATTTCCAGGCATAACTAGAAGTCTAGAACTATTTTCTACCATGTGAACTCAACAGAAAAATTCTCAATACAAACCTGATGAAGCCCAAGCCGGCCAGTCAATGAATAAAAGTTCATAATGCAAATGTTTGGCAACATCGATGGAAGAATTTCTTTTACATTGCTTGCTTTAATAGTTCTTTCTATGAGAGACTGAGCATCCTTAATTGATTTCTCCACCAACACTTGAAATTCAGGAGGAATAACTGGTGGTTTAGCATTATCAAATGGGCGGAATTCTCCATACAAACTTGTGTCAGGATCCCAATGTTTCCCAAGACACATCATTTTCAAATTAAGTCTCCCACCATCGCGATAGCCAGGTTGATAGAAGCCTCCAGCCCCCAGACCTAGCTTCCGGCATTGATTTACTATATTGATCTATAGAAAAGAGAGTGCAGGAGTTATAACAATAACCAAAATCAGAAAACCGTAGGCTGGATGTAGTTAAACATAAACATATAGTAGGCTGGATGTAGTTAAACATAAACATAGTATAAAGAGAAGCACAAGAAGTTATTTCAAACCAAATCTTATCCACAAAAGATGCTGCTCAAAACATCAATTTACATTAAAAATTAACAATTACAGCATGTTAAATCCGAAAATAGGTTTTAGGTCAATCTCCAAAGAACCCAAAGATAACACATCAAAAACAATTGGCCACATACACAAAGCGAAAGAGACAGATCATGGTGAAGCACGACAAAGAAGAACTACCTGATCACTTATTGACAAGTAATTCTTCAAAAGAACCATTCCAGGCCTTACCCTTCAAAAGAACGCTTCATTTCGTTCCGCCTTTCCTTATTCTTCTGAAACAATGAAGGTTTTAACACCACACCACTTCCCTCCTTACACAAGCAAATATCAAAACAATCCTTCATCACTGCCTCAGAACTTTCCGTCTTCTCTTTATCTTCAACGCACTTCTCCTCACACTGCGTCGAGACGGGAATACTTAACCCATCAAGACTTAAACCTTCGCCACTATCTCCTCTCATTGTGTCTTCTACCTCAAATTTCGAGACCAAAGCGTTGACATTTTGGACATTTTGTGATTCAATTGGCTGCGTCTTTGGTCTATACTCTTTACTATAGAGAGGGTTGATACCACTTGAACGCCCCCGAAACGCGCCACTTGAACTACGGCCAGAACTTCCTCGTCCTCGACGTCGTTGGCTACTGGAACTAGTGGAGCCACTGGATGACTGCCTTCCTCCGACCTACATAGTATTGTTGCCATTTCAATCAAGATCATCAGTACTCAATAAAAGCTATTTTCATTTAAAAAAAAGGGAAATTGAGGTCTCAAAATAACAAATCAAAACATCGAAATGCCAAAGCAACATAGGGTTAATCGATTCAAACAAAAAAGTTGGTTGATTGACAAATATGGAAACGAAAAGCGAACAAATGAGGTAAAAGGAAATCAAATTGGAACAGAAAAAAAAAAAGGAATCAGAGAGTTACAGGGGTGTTGCCATGCGGACTCCTTCCTCGGGGACTGGAAAAATCACCGGCGGGTCTAGGGCGAGCGTCTGCCATGAGGGTGGCGGAGAGTGGAGGAGTTGAAGGTTTTGGTGGGAAAATTAAGATGGAGGAAAGGTGGAGTGCGAAGAGATTATCACGTACAAAAGTAAATGAGCATATATAGAAGTGGTGAGATGAGGAGGATGAGCTATGGGGGTTGGATACATAGAACGAAATGGGAAAGAATCGAGGGGTCTTTCAAACGAAGGCAGAGAGCAGAGATGCCTTTTTCATCATTTCGCTTCCTTTACGCCTCTTTGGGAACTTCGTTGCCAATGGAAATTGACAGGAATACAAATTTTGGATTTCTTTCTTAGATTCTGGTATTTTTTAATGACATAGGTAGGAAATATAATTGAAAGTGTAAATGGAATATTAAAAAAAATAAGACATGCAATTTGACCTATTTCTCTAATTCCCCATGAGGGCAACTAGTAGCAATAGTCAGTCCACTTATTATTGTGGGAGCCAACTATTATCAATCATATTTTTTGGCAATATCTAGTCACCCTGTTATTCATTTTGGACTTAAGAATAGCGTTAAAAAATTGAATCCGCCCATAATATTAATAGATAAAATGAGGTCTTATGGGGTCAATTGACTAGTTCATTTAATGAGTTATTGATCTTGTACTTCTAAATTGGGCTGACTAAGCCCAATTGATTAAGAAACTTAAATGTAGCCCAACATTCTAATTTTTTCTAGAATGTTCTTTCTTAATTACACATCTATAAGTATTGAGATAAACATCTTTTTATTACCTATAACTATTGAGTTATTAAAAAGAAAAAAATGGAGATATTACATAGCTTGCCCCAAATAAACCCCACATTCTTCCAAATAGCACCCCACTTTTTAATATTGATCTTGTTTTAAAAATGCTAGCATGTTGAAACATATTCTTCAAATTGCCAAATTTTCTAACTTCGATATAACTGAATTTCTCATTCGTCTTTCTCTCTCTTATGTCTCTCATCTCTCTATTTCTCCAGTCCCCCTCTCTCTCTCAGTGCCGCCGAACCTAGCCCCCGCCATAAGGGCACGGTTTTAGTTCCAACATTTCACGAACCAGAAGCCTTCTCCTTCATTTTGTGGAGCAATCTCCAACATCTCCTTCACCAAAAAGAGGATTCTTCGTTGAGTCGAGCAATCTATGCCGTCACTTAAGTTCTATACGATTTGGAATCAAAGAGAGACAAATCTTGAATGATAGGAATCGAAGAGAGAGAGAGAGAGAGAAATGCAATGGAGAATCTCGACGACAATAATCAAAATCCTAGCTACTGCTACGATCGAAGTTAGACAGAGATGGTCGCGGCTAGGGTTTCAACACTATTCTTACTTTCGACACTGTGTGAAATTAAAATTGCAGATTTAGTCCCTATACTGGCAAAAGCATACAATTACAAACTAAAATAGTATAAATCAATTTTATTTAGAAATTGTGAACTTGTGTACACTTTTATACACTTATGTAAATGGTTGTACGCGTGTGTGTACACTTGTGCACACCAACCGAAATTTACTAAATCAATTTCTTTAAAAAAATTGTAAATATTTTTTACACTTGTATATACCAAGTGAAATTTATTAAATTAGTTTAAAAAAAATTGTGAATGGCTTGTACACTTCGGTGCACCAATGTACACTAGTGGACACTTCTGTACATCGTCTGGGAAAAATTAATTTTTGTATTTTTGTAAAAAAATTAATTTCTCATGAGAAGTCTTTTTTTTTTTGCAAAAATACCTCAATTTATAGTGAATTCCCAAAAAAAGTGGTATTTTATTATATATTTAGTATTTGGTGGTATTTTTATATTTTAAAATTAGTGATCGCATTTTTAAATTTGACATTTTAATTTGTTATAAAAGTGTGATTTTTTAAAAAAATAAAAAGAGATAATTACACTTTGGACTACAATTGATACCATCAATTACAAATCAACGCATACGGCAATTTTTTCTTAAATTTTGTCCTGCTTTTTACAGTCATACGCGTGTTTTTCTTAGTGTATACGGACTAAAGATATATTTAATCTGCTTACTTTCCTTTTTTTGGTCTCATTTGACCACTTATTTTTCTCTCTCTTCCTCTCTGCCCTCTCTCTCCTCTCATCTCGATATTGCCGTCCATCTGACCTCTCAGTTCCCTCTCTCTCTCTCTCTCTCTCTCTCTCTCTCTCTGTATGTGTCTATCACGGTGGTCGAGACTCACTCTTCTCTTTCAGATCTCTGTCGAACATGCTCTTCACCTTCGAATCTCCATTGCGATTGTTGTTTCTCATCTGGATCTCCGTCGTGATTTCTGTTGTATCTTCTTCCTCGCTCGTCGCTCTCCTAATCGTCTGCATCCTGTCGCTCTCCGCTGCCACCTCGACTTTTTTCTTTCTCGTCGATCTCCTTGCTTTGCTCTCCGATCTGTTATCGCTCTGCGTCGCATCCTCGGTCCTCTCTTCCTCGCATTGCCCTCTTCCCTTACAATTTTGATTGAGTGGAGGGCAGATCTGACCGCCAAGAGCAGCGACTAAGGTTCTTTGAAACCCTAGCCAATGTTCGTCTTTTTTTTTATATTTTTTTTATGTTTTAATAAAATTATTTTAAATGATAATAATTTCTTTTGACAAATTTTCATAAATATTTATTTAAAGGTTACAAAAATTTATTCAAGATATAGCTGGATGTTTTTGAAAATGATTTACATTGAGTTTATATAAGGTTGATTTTTTACGTTAATTAAATAAGTTGTTTAAAAAATATATATATTAAGTTTATGTAAAGTTTATATGAAGTTTATATAATGTTTTTATAAAGTTCTCTAAGTGTTTTTAAGGTTTATCAAAAGAAAGTTTTCTAAATATTTAAAGGTTTATAATGAGTTTATATTTAGTTTATTAATTTATTTGATATTCAAGATTTTTTTATAAATTTTGTAATTGTTTATATTAAGTTTATGTTGAGTTTATATAAGGTTTATATGAAGTTTATTAAATTATTTGAGATTTAAGATTTATTTATAAATTCTAAAAGTTTATATTAATTTATATTGAGTCTATATAAAGTTTATATTAAGTTTATTAAATTATTTGAGATTTAAGATTTGTTTATAAATTCCAAAAAAATTTAAATTAATTTTATATTGAATTTATATAAAGTTTATTTGAAGTTTATATAAAGTTCATTTGGAAAAATTTTAGATTTTAAGAAACATTAAGTGAAAATGGAGTAATATAAAAAAAAAAAACTAAAATGAAAAAAAATACAAGGACTAAAACTGAAAAAAATATTAAAAATAAATTATGGTAAAAAAATGTAAGAAAATGGCCTTTTTATGGTAAGAGACGTAAGAAAAATAGGTTGCACGGTATGATGTGAGAAAAAATATTATACAATGTGAGAAGAAAATAAATGAGCCATATATTTGTAAGCAATTGTCTAAATGGGCTATTTTTGTAACTTGCTCAAAGAAAAATGGGCAAGTTACAAAAATATCTCTATTTAGATAATTAATTACAAATAAACAACTCATTTTTTTCTCACATCAAACTATATTTTTCTTACATCATATTACACAACTTATTTTTCTTACATCTCATACCACAAAGGATATTTTCCTTACATTTTTTACCATAACTCGTTTTTATTTTTTTCCAGTTTTAGTCCATGTATTTTATTATTTTTCCATTTTAGTCATTTTTTATTTTTTAAATTACTCTATTTTTTAGAATCAACCTAAAATCAACTCTACAAAATTTTTTAAAAATCTTAGGATCAACCTAATATCAACTTTATATAAACTCTACATAAACTTTTTTAAAATCAACCTAAAAACAACTCTATAAAAAAATTTTAAAACCTTAAAATCAACTTAATATCAACTCTATATAAATTCGACATAAATTTTTTTAGAATCAACCTAAAATCAACTCTACAATTTTTAAAGCCTTAAAATCAACCTAATATAAACTCTGTATAAACTCTACATAAAATTTTTTAAAATCAACCTAAAATAAATTTTACTATTTTTTTAAAACCTTAAAATCAACTTAATATCAACTCCACATAAACTTTTTTAAATTAAATAAAAATCATCTCTACATAAATTTTTTTAAAACCTAAAAACAACTTAAAATGAACCTAAAATCAACTCCGAATAAACTTTTTGAAAACCTAAAACAACCGAAATAAACTTAAAATCAACTCTACATAAACTTGTTTTTTAAAACCTAAAAAACAAATAAAATCATCTCAACAAAAACTTTTTTAAACCTTTTAAATTTTTTTGAAAAAACTTGAATAAATTTTTAAAATATCTTTTTTAACATTTTTTAACATTTCACCAATAAATTTTAAAATAATATTAAGAAATTTTAAAATTATTTCTAACAATTTTTAACCTTTTTGATTTTTTTTTAACATTTAAAAATAATTGTTAAAACAATATCACAAAAATTAAAAAAAAAGAAATAACATATCAAATAGGGTTTCCTTCGAAACCCTACCCGCAGCTCCAGCGGCCAGATCCGACCGCCACTCTAGGCTACCTGATCTGGCCACCGATCGTCCAGAAAAATCAGAAGAGGTGAGCGAAGACAAGGAGGCTAAGGAGGAGCGTCGTTGAACAAAAGAAATGCAGCAATCTGCGGTGGGAGAGGAGAGATCGACGCGAGAAGAGCGACCAATTGCATCAATGGAGTACTGGTAAGGAACAAACGAGAGAACGCAAGGACGAGCAGAGAAAGAGGACCAAATGAGAGAGGAGGAAGAGGAGGGAGACGACAAAGATAAGAGAGAGTTGGGAGAGAGAGAGAGAGAGAGAGAGAGAGAGGAAAGATAAAAATTAATGACCAAATGTGAAAAAAAGAGAGTGAAAGGACTTAATATAATAACTGACCAATCCGTTCAACATGTTAACATACGGCGTCTAGTTAAGAAGAAAATCTGAGAATTGTAAAACATTGCCACGTTGTAATTAATCCAAGAAAAATCCAGCTCGCCAGGAGCAGCCCAGCCCAAGTAACAGACTCGCAAATTAGCATTCGAATGCAATTTCAGTTTTTATTTTTAATTTTTATCTAAAAAATAATAAGAAACCTATACCTTGACAACATAGTCCTCCTCTCTATTCGATCTCTGTCTTCTTCATCGGGTAGATTTCACCATCATCACCGTCTCGCTTCCTCAGATCCTCCAATTCCAACACCCATCTCCGCTGATGCTATAAGCCCTGGTACTGCTCTTTTCTGCATATTCACATAAGCCCTGGTATTGCTCTTTCTATCTTATAATTCATATGTGATTGTGTCTTTACACGATTAACGTAATGAGTCGTAGTTGTTTTTTGTTTGGTTTGATGAGGCAGATCAATGGGTTTTTCTTTCTGGGTTTTCATTAGTCATTGTTAAATTCTTCAAATTTGCTCAAAATAATATCAGGGTCTCTGTTTATTATGTGTATCTTCAATACAATACATAAAACTTGAAGCTCTGAAATTGATGAATGATATGATATTTGCGTTTCTCTTTCATTTTTTGATCGAAGTACAAAATTGCTCTCCTGTTTAATTTATTGTTTTGTCGAAATGTGGTCTTGTGTTTAATGTAGTGCAATTGCTAATTTCTGCAAGGGTTTTTGGGATGGGCGGATGTTTTAGAGGAAGCTAAGTGGTAATGCTATTGTGTTTGTTGATGTCGAGGTTTCAAGGAGTTAGATCTTTTATGTCTTACGGATCTGGGTTTCTGTCTAACTGAATGCAGTACTTTTGTATATCTGAGGAAGCGAAGAAGTAAAGATGGTGAAGTTGACTATGATTGCCCGTGTCACAGATGGGCTTCCGCTTGCAGAGGGTCTGGATGATGCCCGTGATGTGAAAGACGCGGAATTGTACAAGCAGCAGGTTAAGGCTTTGTTTAAAAATCTTGCCACAGGCCAGAATGAACCTTCACGGATGTCAATTGAAACTGGCCCTTACGTGTTCCAGTATCCTGCTTATGTTTCGAATTTTCCTTACTTCTTGAATATTATGATTGGGGCATGACATTGCATCTGTTGCAGTTTAATCATAAGTTTGCAGCACGTTTTATGTCATTTAATGAGCTAATTTAATGATCCAATACTTCCTGTTATATATTTACACAAATACCTTTGCACAGAAACAATCAATATTTTTGGAATATTTCTTGTGGACTTCGAGAAACATAGTGAATAACACTTTTGTTTCCAAGGTGTCCAGTATGAGTCTGAAATGGGTATTTTTGTGATCCAGGGTTGGATTAGTCAAAGAAAACTATAGCATACTGCTTCTGAAATCATTGAGTTCAGATGGTCAAGTCCAATTGTTTAATTTATTAATGTTTTTTCTGTATTCTCGATACAGTCCTTGGTTTCTGTTACGTCAAAATCTTCTTCATCTGCACGTGAAATGATTTAAATTTTCCCTTGACATGAACCTTTAGTTACATTATTGAAGGAAGAGTTTGTTACCTCACAATGTGTGATCGTTCTTATCCCAAAAAACTTGCATTTCAATACTTGGAAGACCTCAAGAATGAATTTGAGCGAGTCAACGGGGCTCAAATTGAAACAGCTGCCAGACCTTATGCCTTCATTAAATTTGGTAGGCCCTCTTTTCTTTTCTTTTCTTTTCTTTTTGGATTAGATTGTTATTTAGATATTCAATACATTGTTTTCAGTGCTTCTGCCAGCCTTGATTTTGTTTTTCATGTTTATGTTTTAAAGATACTTTCATACAGAAAACAAAGAAGTTGTACCAGGATACCCGCACCCAACGGAACATTTCAAAGTTGAATGATGAACTATATGAAGTTCACCAAATAATGACTC
>CAODLS010730099.1:0-13662 GCA_948243855.1 Flueggea neowawraea
GGGGAACACAAAGCAGGTGGTCCCAAACCACTATGATCTTCTAGGTGCCTTGTAAATTGTAATGCTTCACTAACCACAACCAATATATATATGAGATACTCTTGTTTTAATATAATATATGCGTACAATTCATTTATCAAAGGAAACGGTCTGGAGAGGAATCCAGCCGGCCATTACGTGGACCTCATATATATAATAACTCTCTAAAAACGCACGTTTCTCAATTCCTTAATTAATTGTGTCCCAAAATGGAGTGTTAACAAAAATCACTCTCAAAACTCAGTTGATCAGATGGGTAATAGATTAGACTGATGCCTATTATTAACCTGGCGAAAATCTTTTGATTGATATTGTTGACATGTGTTTGATTTTTCTCTTTTCTTTTCTCTGATTATTCAATTCGTTTTTGCACTTTTAAAGTGCACTCTACTTGAACATTAATAACAGTTTTGTCCTTGTATAATTTTCATTAAAAGTAGATTGTTGTTAGCATTTTTCTGATAATAGATTTGCCTAATTTTAAATAATGAATTATTTCAATTTGTAATATATTTGTATATTTTATTAATTAGCATATCAATATTCAATTTAGATACTTTACTCTTTTTCCTTACAAAACCCTATATAATTAACAAACCAGAAATTCAAACTGAGAATTTTGACCTCAAGGATATGAAACAGATAGCACAGATACATGTGATAAATGCAGCAATTAAAATGAAAATTTATATGGAAAAGACTAAGCAATATATTATTTTCCGTTTTGTGGATGTGATGAAAGTACAAATATTTTTTTGAGGAGATAAAAGATAATAATAGTCAGTTCAATAAACACATGAGAATGACCTTTCCATTTATATATATTTTCCGATGTGTACGACATTACACATTAACTTTCATTGTAAATTCCAAATTGCTCACTCTCTTGCATATCTGGTTGGAAGGTTTTAATTATCATGAAAAAATAAAATATGCTATTTAGCTTATTGGCTCTACTTGAAGTAGTTTATCAAACGCCAAGTCAAATAGCTTTCATTTCTAACCAAGGGGTTAAATAACACAAGAAGTTAATTAACATAGTAATTAGTAGTTGAATGTTAGATGGAGTTAAAGTCTTTTTATCGATGTGGAAACTGGACTTATTTATATATTAGCTACTTCCAGTTTAAGGTTTTGTCCGGTAATGGAAAAAGAGCATGAAGACGATCCAATGGTTGATTGCTGACTGACTGTGAATATATACATTAAAAAAAATAACTTATGGGTTTTTGTGGAGTATTTTCCATGGTAATGGGTTGAAGGAAATATATGAAATGCATGGATTTTGGGTCAAAAACAAAGGAGGGGTCTCAAATATATATGCCTGCCCGGTCTATAACTTATAGAACCCTATTTTTTTTAAAAAAAAGGACGGTACCGCACATATTTTATTACTGTCCTCATTTATGGCCAATAAATACCGTGGTTACAAACATAACAAAACAATTAGAGGGGAAATAAGACAAAACCAAAAAACAAAACAAAACAAGCCTAGCTAGAGGGGATACTTATGCTATCAGCCGAACCTAGCCTCATATATCTCATACCAGAAGCATCATTGTCCAAGATACCAATAATCTCATCAGGGGGTTGTTCGAGAGTATGAAAACCAAGTGGATAGTTCCTTGCAATCTTTAAAATACGATCTGCCACTTGATCTGCTTCTCTAAAGATATGAGTTATGGAGATGTTCCACCTCCAAGACAACATTTCCTTAATACTCTGAGTTACCCGCCAATAGGAGTTAATTTGATTGTAAGAATTTTTAATACAGTTGATTGCTAACAAACTGTGTGTCTCCACAATCAAATTCCTCCATCCCAAATTCTAGACATGACACATACCATGTAGGATAGCCATTAATTCAGTAGATAACACCGAACAAGATCCAACTTTAATGGCAAACCCAGATAGCCACCTACCGTTAGCTTGCCTGAATACCCCTCCTGCTGTTGCCACAGTTTTGTCCTCCGATAAGGCTCCATCAGTATTCAGCTTGACCTGCGAATCTCGAGGGGGTGACCAGCTTACCCATCTTGTTGCCGTTTGCAAAGCTTGACCTGCAGATAGAGTTGTCATAAATCTAAAATATTCTTTAGAGATAATACGTATATAGCTACACCTTCTAAGCGGAATGTGGTTGGAGAAGATTCAATCATTCCTCCACTTCCACATGAGCCAACAAGTCACTGCAAAAAAAAAATTCCAAGGAGTTCCATCATACAAGGTTCTATCATCAGCAAGGTTGTCCTGAAACCACATATCCGCAGGTTTGGTAAATAAATCGCTCATGAATTGTGGTTCCAAAAGATTTGACCACACTACTTGAGCCTCCAAGCAGTCCCTAATCACGTGGTGCCAAGATTCCTTGCTATGTAAACATATATCACAATACGGGTTATCAGTCATGTTGCTCCTGAATCTCTTTTGCTTAGTCA
The DNA here is from genome assembly GCA_948243855.1 of Flueggea neowawraea. NCBI lineage: Eukaryota > Viridiplantae > Streptophyta > Magnoliopsida > Malpighiales > Phyllanthaceae > Flueggea > Flueggea neowawraea. The sequence continues at coordinate 2,478 of CAODLS010730099.1, forward strand.
GTAAAGCTTTTCGCATAAGGAGCCAGAGAAAAGTGCGGATACGTTGTGGAACATGTAGGTTCCATGCCAGCTTCCATTTCTTGCTTTCAGCGTTCCAATTTGTTTTGCAAAGTAGCTCGTAACCGATTTAATAGAAAATTCGCCGAAGCTAGTTCCTCCCCAATAAATCCGGTCTTCACCTGCCGTCGAGTCCGGAGTCGGAGTACCTGCAAGCATTATTAATAATGAGTTAGGCAAGATGTGGCTAAACAAATCCCAATTCCACCTACCGTCCATTGTGAGGTAATCCCTCACTGATTTATGCAGATCCTGGTTGCCAACAAGCATAGTGGTAAAGGCAATTAAGGGCTGGTCACCCAACCAGGTATCAGTCCAGAATTTCGTCTTAGACCCATCCGTAACTGCCCATCTAGTTCCTGTTAGCATATGAGGCCACACCTTACAGATGTTGCGCCATAAAAGGGAGCCTGTGCGGGATTGCAATTGGTCATTGCCATGCGTATCTTGTCTGATATACTTTTCTCGAATAATCCTGACCCACATCCTATCATTTTGGCTATGGATTTGCCAGCAAATTTTCATCAGAAAATCCATATTGTATTCATGCAATTTACGCAAACCTAGACCGCCATATTCTTTAGGTTGGCATACATTGTTCCAACTAACAAGGTTGGTCTTAGGGGTGGCGTTATTAATTCCCCAGAGGAAGTTACGACACAGGCGCTCCACCTGGAGAAGTGTAGCTTTCAGAATATAAGAAGTTTGCATCGTGTAGGTAGGGGTCGCCATAAGTACAGCCTGGATCAGTACAATTCTCCCTGCCATGGAAAGGCTTTTAGCCCTCCATGAGGTAAATTTTTTACGAATTCTATCCACCAAATGTTGGTATGTTTTCTTGTTAACTCTACCATGTAGTACTGGAATTCCCAGGAAGCGGCCAAGGCCACCACCAGCAGGTATGTTCAAGAGACCACAAATAATGCGACTATCCCTCTCTGTTAAACTTCTTGAAAAAAAGATAAGGGACTTGTGCTTGCTAACAACTTGGCTGGATGCTTCGAAGAAGTGAGAAAGCACCATATTGATGATTTCGGTCATGCCTCTCCCAGCCTTGGCAAAAAGGAGCGGAAAATAAATAGTGGAGCGGCGTCCCATTACGGCTTAGTTGTAAGGATTCCCAATTGTGGGTCTTGCTTTGTGCTAAGATAGAGTGGGCAAGTCTCTCAATACATAAAACAAAAATGTTGGGGGATATTGGGTCTCCCTGTCTAATTCCGCGAGTAGGCCAGAGCTTATCTGTTGGGCTTCCATTCCAGAGCAACTGCATGGAAACAGATCGAATACAAAACATAACTAATTTAATGAAGTTCTGAGGAAAATTAGCTTCCTTGAGAGTATCTTCGATAAAATCCTAGCAGAGTCTGTCGTAAGCCTTTTGCAGATCAATCTTGATAGCCATTGTTTTCCTCCCTTTTTTCGACCTCATAGAATGGGCAACTTCTTGAGCCAATATAATGTTGTCAACAATGGTTCTTCCAGGAATAAAGCTAGCATGCCCCTCACCAATAAGATAATGTAACACCTTTTTCATTCTATTAGCGAGGACTTTTGTGACAGCTTTATACGCCACATTGCATAAACTAATACGCCGAAACTGTGTGAAGGTTGAGGGACCAGTTTCGTTCGGTATCAATACCAAAAGAGTAGAGTTTAAGCTTTCCGAGAACGTACCACACTCAAAGGCCTTTTTAACCAGGTCAGTAAGAGACCTTCCCACTATCTCCCATTGGTTTTGGTAGAAGAAAGCGTTGAGGCCATCTTCACCCGCAGCTTTATTAGGTCCCATTTCAAATATAGCTTGCTTAACCTCCTCATCCTCTATCGGAGCACCAAGCATCGCAACGTCGCTATCGGTTAAACTAGGGAAAGCTTCCTGAATGTTGAACAAAGGCGCACGGTCTTCTTCTTGAGAAAATAGATCAGAGAAGAAATCCACTGCCCCTTTCCGCAACTGATCTTGATTGTAACACCAATTCTGGTCATCCAATTTAAGCATATCAACTCTATTATGACACTGCCGAGACCTAGTCTTGTTGTGGAAGAAGCTAGTGTTTCTGTCTCCAAGTTTGACCCAGTCGGCTCTTTCTTTTTGTTGCTAAAGAATTTCCTCCTGCATCAGAACAGTTTCGAAGTCACTAATGAGCTTAGTTTCTAACTCCGCCAGATTGTTTGAGTTAAACGTCTCAAGCGCTTTTTGTACTCCACCAATTCGATTAATGAGGTTCTGCTTGCGATAATGAATAAACCCAAATATATTCTTGTTCCACTGGCTGCATTCTTTGCTGAAAATCTCAACATTATCCATGAAATGACGGCTGTTGTCCCAGCTATTTCTAAGGAGGTCCTTGAATTCGGAGTGGGTTACCCATGGGCTGAGGAATCTCAATGGTTTGGCTTGGGATTTCCCAGACTTATTGTCACTGCTTATTAGAAGCGGACGATGGTCAGAGTGTAGTTTTGGTAGGTGTAGAAGGGTGTTGTTTGGGAAGGTGTTCAACCACGAGTCGTTCACAAAGCACCAATCAATACGCCCTTTTAAATCACCACGAGACCATGTGAATCTAGGTCTCTGGAAGCTCATCTCAATCATATTACTCATTTGAGACCAATTGATGAAATGGGTGCAAGGACCGTCTCCGGATGGCACACCACCCTTCCTGTCTTCTTTAGCCATTCTAGCATTAAGATCCCCGGCAAAGCACCAAGGGTTGCTACCAACGCTTCCCTCAAGCCTGAGCAATGCAGTCCATAAATCCCTCCTGGGTCCACTTTGGGGAAAGCCGTAGACAGCAGTAATAAAGAAAACCTGATGGGTCGCATCTGTGACTTCTAAATGGACAAATTGCCGAGAGTTTTCCAGAAACACAACATGAATAGCATCAGTTCACAACACCCAAATACCCCGACTGAACCCGGAGGCCTCAATCCTATGAGAGTTGGATATCCCATTTTATGAATAACTTTGTGTGCCTTTTTCCCACTAATCCTGGGTTCGAGAATAGCTGCCATGGTGGGTTTGTGCACATCCTTGAATTGGGAAAAAGTTGGGCGAAAACTGTCGTTGCCAGCTCCCCTACAATTCCAAATAAAGAAATTAAACATTATTAAAGTAAAAGGAATAGAGAGACCAAGTAAACAAACAATGCATCACAATAACAATGCAAAACACATTCTAGCAAAGGAACTAGAAAAAAATAGAGAGAGACTAGAGGGGCTTAGGCGGTGTTGGAGTTGTCCAACAGCATTAATTCCCTGGTTTCCTATTGACTGGAGTCATCGGACACCTCCAAGCAGGATAGGTCGGATTCCAGATTTTCCTCCATAGACAATGAAAGCACTGGTGCCAACTTTTTGTTTTTCGTGGCACGTTTGAGGGGATATTCTGTTACGTCTAATCTTGGATAGGTGATTTTTATCAGGTGGTTTCATCCTCGGAATTGATTCAGAAGAGGTGATCCATTCCGCCAGGAATTTGGGGTCATCTGGTTATCGGAAATTTTGGTCATGGATGTGGGAAACGCTACCACTGAGTGTCTAGAAGAGTCCAGAGTTGTGACACATGGGTGGGCAATGAGAGTCTCTGCCGTTTTGGTTGAACCGCAAGGAGTGGAGTCTTCTATATTACTGTTTGTAGGCTCCTGGTTATTTCCCTCCTGATTGGCTTCCTGGGCTAAGATGTTAGCCTTCTTTTTTTTGGTACTCTCACCCTCTGGTTGGACCTGGGTTATTGCTCTAGTATGCTTGGTAGCCTTAGTGGTGGAAGGTTCAGTTGTGGATTCCATTTTGACAATTAGGGACACTTCTTGATTGGATTCCTTTTGAATATTCATCTCCTGGTGATTCTCCTTTTGTCCATTATTCCTGAATTATTGCTCTCATTAACATCATCTTCGGGGTTGATATTTTCCAACACTGCAAATTTTGATCAGTTGCCATTTCTGCCCATATTAGACGTTGATTTCGGTACCGATTTGGTATTATTTACTTGACTTTCAAATTCTTTCCGATTATTCCTTCTTTGTTGTTGTGAGGCGTGGATCCTCGAACACCAGAGCTTACCGACCGTCACCAGTGCACCAATAGCATCCCCTTGCCGTTTTTTCGGTTGGCCGGCATTTGCTTGGTTCTGTGTCTCCTTTTGCATGGGAAGATTTGTGCTGGAACTGCTGGGTTGGGCTTGTGTAGCTTTCTTGCATTTCTCTGCAAGATGGCCGATCATTCCACAGTGGTAGCATATCGTAGGCAAGCCCTCATATTCAATTCGTTGGTAGTAACCATCAACCAAAATCTCAGGAATGACCGGTTTGGACGCGTCAATTTCTATCGCCATTCTAGCGAACTTTCCACGACCACCGATGCTCGTATTATAATCAACACGAATAACGTTGCCAATGAGGCTCCCTATAGCCCTGATAACATGTTTATGATAGTATTGGAAAGGTAGTCCAGGAAATCTGACCCAAGCAGTAAGAGCCGTCACTCCAATGTTCTTCGCCGAGAAACTTGGTGTCCAAGGTTGCACTGTGAGATACGTCCCTCTAATGATGCAAGGTCCGTCCAACAATGCATGAGCGTAATCGGATTCGTGAGAGAATTTAACTACAAAATAGTTATTCTCCAAATCCATAATTTTGTACGAACCCTTTGGTTTCCAGATTGCTTTGATGAAAGAATCAAGGCCCCTCCTAACAAAAGTCTGACCACAATGGTCTGTTTGATTGATGCACTAATCCCATTGTGGATTTTGTCGGAGAATCTGATAGAAGGTACAGAGTCGCTCTTGTCCACTATAATGTTCGTTTCTTCAAACTCAAAATCCTCATCGTAATCCAATAGAATGACACGTTCAACAACTTGGAATCCCATAAGCTTGTCCTTGAAGGAAGGCTTATCTGGTTGGTTGTTGGTGTCGCTCGTCACATCCTTCATTGTAACTTCGCTAGTTTCTTCCATCGCTTTGCTTTTTTTTTGGTTGCGATCGTTAATGAGGTCCGGTGCGTCATCTTTGAGTAGGTGACCTCCGCTGGTCAGAGAGATGGGAGGAGCTAAATTTTCGAAGCTCATGAGTCACAGTCTGATATATGTATCCACTGAGGCCTTTAATCGAACACTTGGTGGACAAAATAAAAACTTGGACCCATAGAACCCTAATTTTCATTTTGCCATAGGATGTCAAATCTCAAAATGATTAGCAAGTTGCGTTCAAGTAATGATATGATCATTAGTCTAAAATATACAGTCAAGCATCATCTTGACACGGACGGTCAGGATGAATTAAATCAAGACAATACTGTTTAAGAAGTACTAGGTTACAGCCTTACACAGGCCAAGAAAATGTGAACGCAAATTAGTGGCTTTTACTTTTGTATCCACAACCACAAAACAAAGCTTTGGATATGGACATTGAGGTCACCTAATTAAATATTGCAAAAAAAAAAAGAGAGGAATCTTAGCAACTCATCAGCCCATGGAAGATCACAAAATCCTTGCAACAGTATCTCTCTATTGCTTCAATATTATTGCCACCTTGAAAAAAATAATTATTGTCAGAAGAAGAAGATTACTTCAATCCAATAATTCTCCAATACCAACAACAACATGTTTCCTTTACAACAAGGCGATGAGCTGTGCTTTTCCAATCCCAATCAACTATGCGATCTCCCACAAGATCTGATTCTGCAGCCTCGTCATGCTTCACTACTCCATGCTACCATTGCTTCTACTCATACTACTTCAACTACCATCAACAATACCAAAAGTCGGCGCTCAAAATTTGTCTCTATGGACGAAGCTGTTAGAGGTGACAAGAAGAAGATGATTCATAGAGACATTGAGCGTCAAAGACGGCAAGAAATGGCTGCCCTTCACGCCTCTCTTCGGTCTTTACTCCCTCTTGAGTTCATTAAGGTGAGAAAGATTGTTGCTTTATGTTTTTTTTTGGGTTAATTTTGATGGGTTTTCAAGAATTAGTTCGCTAAATCAATTTTAGGGTTTTCAGGGAAAACGTTCAATATCTGATCATATGAACGAGGCGGTGAAATATATAAAACACTTGCAGAGGAAGATTAAAGAACTAAGTGATAAGAGGGATGAGTTGAAAAGATTGTCCAATTTGGATGCTAATTTTCTTGCTTCTGAAAATGTGGAGGTAAATAATTCGTCCCCAACTTTACTGGTCCAGCCTTGTTTGGGTGGGGTTGAGATCGTGCTTTCTAATGGTGGATTAAGCAACACAGGTTTGCCTCTATTGAGGGTTTTGCAAGTGTTGCTTGATGAAGGAATTTCTGTTGCTGGATATGTGTCCACCAAAGTAAATGGAAGTGAGTTTCATAGTGTAATTCAAAGTGAGGTATGGTCAATTAAATGTTTTTGATTAATAGGTTAGGGTTTTGTATACTATTAAGAATGAATTTTACTCTGATTTATGTATTTTTGCTACACAGGTTGATGATACAACGTGCCTAAATTTTTCTGAGTTGCAGGAGAAGTTAACACGAATTCTCGAACCTACTTCTCCTAGTACTAATGATGATTGAGTGATTGATAACACCAATTAACAGTATTTGTGTCTCACAATATTCTGACTCTTGATTTGAGCAGATAACCTAGTTTTGTTTAATTGACTCACTACTGATTTTTCACCCACTCTTAAACATTCGGTATTTGGTTTTAAGAAAGTACTTTACTCCAACTCGTTGTGTTTTTCTAATAATTAAGCCACTATTTTTCAAAATGTTAGTGCATAATTTTGTATTAACAATTTGAAAAAGTTTAAGGTCTTTGTACCAATTAAATTTCTCTTGAGGTTTAAATTTCATGGTATATTTTGCATGATGGTTATTATCTTTTATTTCTTTGCAGAACCAGTGTTCATCATGCATGGCTAAGTTGTCTAATTACAAAATTAAGTATATCCATACATTTGGAGCTTGCATGGCCTTTGTTTTAATGTTTGATACCAGCATGGAAAGATATCTTCAACCTAGCTAATAATATATGTTTGTGGTTTTAGGCTTTTAGGATATCTCTGAAAGAACAGATTTCATAATCTTGAAAACTTAATTGCAAATAGAAAATAATACTTCTCTCAACCCTTCACATGCTCTAGCTCTTCATTTGTTCTAATCATATTACTGATCCTGTTCATAAACCAGTCTACCTTTTTGTTGCGTTCATGGTATTTCGAGATTTCACTCATGAATTCTTCTTGAATACACATCGCAGTGAGTTAATATCAACTTTCTTGTGATTAAGGAAATTATTCCAAACTACATATTTCTAGTGTGGACATTTACAATTGAGTTTGTCTTTGTCTAATGATGTTTTTGGTTTTAGCTTTATTGGCATGGTGTTTTTAACATAGCAATATTAGCTTTTGTGGTCAAATTGTAACGGCAAAAGTAATGACAATTTTGTATTGCCACCAACCGGCAACATTGTTTATGCCTAAGTTTCATGAGTTGTATTTATCAGAAGCTTCATTCTTCGAACAGTCCCACTATTAAAATCTGCAATATAATCTTGATTAGGATTTGCCAGTTCACAAAGATTCGCCATTTTGTTAAAATCTCCTTGTCATATAGATCCCTACCATATTTTCCTTGTTTCATCTTTGCATGGACTGTTAAGATAGCTACACGAGTCATAATTGACTCTAATATATTTACTTATGCCACATTCATATGTGTATATATATATATATGCATTGCTGTCAGATTTTCATCATGACATTGTGTATTACTGATACTTACATTCTTTAGTAAAACAACAAATGTAAATGCTATTATAGCACTATTATTCACGGTTCTGTCAGTACATGTATTATGTTCACAAATAGATAGAAAGCATGTCCCTGTTAAGAAAAAAAGGGGAAAACACTATGAAAAGCTACTTTTGCCTTTTGTTTACTCCAAAGTTGTGGTATTATGAAATGGCTCCTGTATGTTTCTCTTACGGGTTGAAAACTGTTTGTGCAGGAGTTAAACTCCTATAGCCCTCGTCACCAATTTATTTTCAAGACAAAAAATATAATGCGGTGAATAAGCTATCCGCAATGATATAATTCTTTTAATCATTACTGTACTCTTGGCCATTGAGTGTTAAGGACAGAAATGTGAAACCTATTGATTTGCAATGATGTAATTATCTGTCAAGAAACGATGCAACAATACATATGATATAAGCCAAGCAAACTTCGGTGTTTTTTTTAACTGCAAAACTTTAGTGTTATGTGTTACATATATATGACAACGGTCATTGAATTGGAGTTTGGTAGCATTTGAAATTTCGACCTGCTCTTATCAGTTCTGAAAATGCTTGATAATGGTGATAACATTTAATTCTAATCATTGAGACGGTGAACAGCTTATGATTTTCGTTTCGACGGAACATATGCCATGAATGTAATCCTCGAGTTCGACGGAATGACAGAATCATATATACCACCCTTTACAAGGAAAATTCGAGTGATAATTAACGAAAAATTGTTGTTGTTACGTAAATACTCATTTGTAGTTGACGAAATAATGTCTTTGAATTTGAAGTTTCTTGAGCTCTAAATTCTGGGGTTTCCAGCTTTTAGGCTTCGAACTTGTCAACTCTGAAGATTAGGCTCCTAAGTTTCTAGGTTCCTGGGGAACTCCTCTTATGCTCTTGCTAATTTACCCGAATATTTTTCATGAAAAAAGTTGAATTTCTTCCTCAATAATGAGACATTCTTGTTTTTGGAAAGAATTTTCTTGCTAATTTTCATTTTCCGCATATAATTTAACAAAACTTTTGAATGCTGTGCATTGGTGAGAATACAGTTTGTTCTTACTAATTAGCTAGAGATTTTATCGTTGATTAGCGAGAAAAAAAATTTCTCAGAAATTAGTTAGAAAATTTCCCCTTTTTTCCTAATTAGCTAGAAATTTTTTTGCTGATTAGTAAGAACAAATTTTTCTTGCTAATTAGATAGAAATTTCTTTTCTTTCTTGGAGATGTTAGTCTAATCATCTAGTTAGAAATTTCCTTTTTAGTAATTAATTAGAAATTTCTTTTCTTGCTAATTAACAGGAAAAAATTAATTACAGTTTTTTTGTTGCGGAGTATACTGATAAACTCATAATTTAGTATTAAGAGCACATGATGTTCAGTTTCGAATATAATAAAGAGTTAGAGTACACGTTAACTACTCCTAATTTAAATCAGAACTTAAAACTCCACCAAGGTGGCATGAATCAATTTTATTTGAACAAAATATTGAAAGAAAAAGGCACGAATTCGATCGGCAGCTTTCTTGGAGAGGTTAGTGGCACCTAGACATCAACACAAAGCTCCAATGTTACTATCTTTTCTCTTATTTTTTTTCTAGAAGACAGCTAATGATATGCGAAAAGGCTGAAAGAGCTAAACTCTTATTTAATTCGTCAATTAATTAATTAATTAATTAATTAATCAATTAATAACTAGTAATGGGCCATTAACGAACTTGCTAGTAGTAAACAAAAGTGATGCAACATTGTAAGCAAAGAGGGAAATTTTGAGAATTTCATGGTGCTCAATCAACGAACCATATTAATCAACACCTTTTCAGCAAGAACTGTCGATGTAAAACGTTAAATTATGTCTTTTAGGCAATTATTAATTTGAATTTTTTTCTTGCATATATATACCTTTTATTAATTGTTTTTCATAATTAATCCTGAACTTCAGACACGAGAACTACACTTGATATGGAAAAAGAAATGCAGGATGGACCTGATCTCAATTGTGTGTGTGTATATAAATGGATCCACCTTAGCCGTTCATTTGTAAGGATGTGACTAATTCATAAAATTATATTGGATATGCAACAATTGCAAGGTTAACAACTCCGGATTAACAAGACTGTGTACATTAAATTATGAGAGATATAAAATATATGAAACAGCTAAGCTAATCTTGATGTATACAATTTTTTAAGCTTTCCATATATATAATATATCACCTTCTCCAAATTCATGGACCACCCAATCTATATATATATATAAGCTACAAACATATACCTTAAAATTTTGACATTTGACATTCTAATTTTATGACAAGTGTCTATATTTTAAGTTATTCAACAATTCTTAAATTACCATAAATAGAATAAAATAAATAAAATAATATTTTGACATCATGTATATTACCATTTTTGTCAAAATATTAACTACAATATGGCAACGGAATTTTGATTTTGATTTTCTTTTTTATTACCAAGTCATTTTCTTAATTATGTTGTAATTGATTTTATGGTGTTAATATAAATATAGAATAAGTAAATATCAAATTTAATATATATATATATTCAAAAGTAAATATTACTTTAATTGAAATATAAAAATACAAAATTTAAAAGGATATATATTTTATCTGTTTTGATCTAATTTAAAATGAGTAATTAAGATTGTTAGAATTCTATCCAGATTTAGAATTCTTCTTTTTAGATAAAAGTAACTCAAACTTCAACATTTCAGCTATTACACTATTTTTTTTCCTTTTATCTCTACTTTTTTTAAAATAATAATTTTGCAAATTGCATATATTTTACTTTCTCATGATATGAGTAGTACATTTTAAGAAAATTAATTTGTAATTTTCATTTCATATTTTTTTAGAGGTGTAAATTAATTAATTAATAATTGTATTAACTACATTTTTTAGCTTCATCAGCGGCAATCTTTGATAGTTCTAACTTCAATTATTTTCAATATTTTTGTGCTATATGGGTGATTAGATTTTCCTTTTATGAAAGTAAATTTATGCCTGAGGACTAAGCAAAATTTAGAGCGAATTTCTTACCACGTGATTCCTATTGGTTATATTTAGTCTTGCTTTTCTTCTTGGTGAGAATTTTTTCCGTTGTAATTTTTTTAGTTCTCCCAAAAGCATGTTAATTTAACAATAAGAAGATTAATCTTATAATTATTTAGCATTCAAAAAGCAAATTAAATGCAATATGTGAAAAAAAAGTTTCATAGAGTTTGCCATATATTATAATCAAATATATTCTAATATTCACAGCTGAAGATAAAAAACTTTTTTTAGTTGGTTCGACCTTTTTTTCAATCTTTACATTTTAATATCCATTATAATTATTTGTGAATTTATCTCACTA
>CAODLS010730174.1:0-15073 GCA_948243855.1 Flueggea neowawraea
GTTTTAGTAATCTGACTGAAACTCACTATCGACTCCTACATGATGAATCGCAGTTTTGACTTCGTCAAACATTATGCATAATAGGGTAACAATAAATGCTATGATTGGTTATGTCATGAATCATGTAGAGGAGTGATAGTGAGAGTGATGATTTTGTTCCTATTATGAAGAGTGATATCTCTTGGCTATTTGATGAGTAACATTGATTGTATGTTTGCATTCTCGAATGTATTGATTAAGGCATTTATCAATGTCATTTGTTATATCAATCTACTCAAGATCAAGAAATACGCTAAGCTATATAAGGTTGACATGTGACCATGCATTATGCTTAGATGAGATATCGGGTGACAAAAGGAATATACATCAGACTGTGAAAGTTTAACTCGGATCACCGACAACCACTCAATTTTGGGTTGCCATAATGTATTACTAGATATCTCTTATGGACTTTGGGCCTAAAGGTTGGGACAAGGCTCATTGCCAATTTCGAGTAGGCCTATAGGGTCACACACAAAGAACAAATTGGATTGATTACAAAATATTATCTCTCAGTGATGAACGAATTATTAAGATGGTTAATTTGATTAATCAATAATAATTTAGGATTTTATAATTTATGTGTTAAATAAGATTTAATACATAGTTCATTAATGTGATGAGTTTTAATATAAATCACCTATTATCATGGGTTTAATTGTTTAATTATGTGTGACATAATTTGGCCCATGTATAAGATTTATATTATGGTAATGTCTTATATAATTAAAAGCACAATAAACATTAAGAAACCCATCATGAAATTCGGCGAAACCCAATGAGATGAGGAATTTTGGCACAAGCATTAAAAATATGAGAGGAATTTCGGCATTCACTTCCCATTTTTTAGGGAAATTAATCCTTATATGACAAGGAAGAGATTTCAGCACACATATACAAATCTAATTAGGATTTCTATTCTTGTATGACAAGGAAACCCTAATTAGGATGTATCTTAATATGATTAGGAATGAATTTGGCACTTTTCTTGTACTAAAGGTGAAAATCGAAACCTAGTGTGACTAGGAATGAATTCGGCTCACTTCTTGCTCAAAGGGGAAAATCGAATCCTAGTAGGGCAAGGAGAAGGGAAATTTCAATTCAAATGTGCTGCCTATCTAGGTCATCTCATGTGCCTATAAATAGACTTGCACCCCTTGCAATTTATTCATTCCATTGCCAAACTTGTGTGCCACAATTCAAAGAGAGAAAATAATTTTTGTGAGCTTCAGAATAATGATTCTAAAAGGTGCTAGTACACAGCAATCATTCCAAGGTAAGTTCATTCGTGTGGATACCTGTAGCCACGCTCGCGGGAAAGCAACGTGGTTCCACAAAGGTGATTCGGGTTCTTAGTGCTAAGAGCTACATCAATGTTTCATTCAATCGTTCGATCAAGCCTTGGTGAAAGGTAAATCATCCAACCTTAATTATATATGTTGATATGCATGGGTCCTCAGGGGAATTCAAGGCATTAAATTTATGTTATATCCGCTGCCACGAATGCTTATGAATGTCATTATAGAGCCGCAAATTCCAACACAAACAACTGCAGATATCTATGCCTCATCTCATCCTCAGCCTCTCAAGTGGCCTCCTCAACTGAATGGTGCCTCCAAATCACCTTCACTGAAGCCATCTCTAAATTCCAGAGTTTCTTGACCGGACGGTCAACAATCCTCAATGAAACCTCATCATATGACATATCAAGTCTAACTTCGATCGAATGTGGTGCCAGAACATGGGACAAATCTGAAATATACTTCCTCATAAGGGATACATGGAACACCTGATTAACTGAGGCGAACTGAGGCGGTAGTGCCAACTCATATGCCACAGCTCCAACGCAACCTATAATCTCTAAATGACCAATATATCTCGGGCTCAACTTGCCCTTCTTCCCAAATCTCATCATGCCCTTAATCGACGATATTTTGAGAAATACATGGTCTCCAACTGCAAACTCTAGATGTTTACACTTCGGATCAGTGTAAATCTTTTGACGACTATGAGCAGTATGGATCCTCTGTTAGATCAGCCTGACTTTCTCAGTAGTCTCCAAAATAAGATATGGCTCTAACGACTCTCTCTCCTGCCTTGGCCCAACATAGTGGAGATCTACACTTCCTGCCATACAACGCCTCGTATGGTGCCATCTCAATACTCGAATGGTACGAGTTATTGTACGTAAACTCTACCACAAGCAAATGGAAATCCCAACTCCCAGCAAAATCTACAACACACACTCTCAACATATCCTCCAATGTCTGAATCATGCACTCAGACTGACCATCAATCTGCAGATGGAAAGATGTACTAAAATCCAATCGAGTACCCAACTCCTCTTGCAGTTTACACCAAAACTGTGATGTGAACTGAGGTCCTCTGTCTAACACTGTAGAGACTGGCCCACCATGCAAACATACAATCCTGCCAATATATAACTTTGCCAAGCGTGCCACTCCATAGGTCGTCTTGATAGGGAAAAAATGTGCTGACTTCGTCAAACTGTCAACAATCACCCAAATGGAGTCATACCCAGTAGACGTCCTCAGTAGTCCCACTACAAAATTCATCGTGATGTGATCCCATTTCCACTCCAAAAGTGGCATCTGCTGCAGCAATCCAGAAGGTCGTTGGTGCTCAAACTCAACCTATTGGTAGGTCAAACACTGGCTGACGAACTCACTGATGTCCTTATTCATCCCTGGCCACTAATAGGATTCTCGAAGATCCTGATACATCTTAATGTATCTCGGGTGTATAGAATATGTGGAACTATGACCTTCCACCATAATCTCCTCATGTTATGGTATGTACAATCTCAGTCCAAACCAAAGGACTCACGAGCCATCAATGCTAAATCCTGGCACCTTAGAGGATTTAACCATCTCCATCAAACTCAAAATCTCAGGATCCTCCTTCTGAGTATCTCCAATACAATCCAACAGAATATGTCTCACCTCAATGTGACCCAACAACACTCCAGAGTCGTCAAACTTTAACTCAACTCTGGACTCCATCAGACGCTGCCACTCAGACACTGTAGGTCATCTCTTAATGGAGATGTGAGCTAAGCTACCCATTGACTTCTAACTCAGAGCATCGACAACAACATTAGCCTTGCCAAGACGATATGATATGGTGCAGTCATAATCCTTCAACATCTTTAGCTAACGTCTCTGCCTCAGATTCCGATGTCGCTGCTCAAAGATGTACTTCAGACTCTTATAATATGTGAAGATCTCAAAATTCTCTCTATAAAGGTAATGCCTCTAGATCTTGAATGTGAACACCACTGTTGCTAACTCCATATCGTGCGTCGGATAGTTCTGTTCGTGCCTATTATGTTGTCTCGATCTATAGGCGATCACTTTTCCATATTGCATCAGCACACAACCTATGCCAACTCTCAATGTATCACAATACACTGTGAAGCCTACAAAACCCGATGGTGACACCAATATTGGCGCACTAGTCAAACACTTCTTTAGCTTCTGTAAACTATCCTCACACCTATCGGACCTGACAAATTTGACTCCCTTTTGCATCAACGGAGTCATAAGTGTTGCAATCCTCGAGAAATCTTGGATGAACCTTCTGTAGTATCTGGCCAAGCCAAGGAAACTCCGAATCTCTGTAGCGATTTTAGCCCTCTCCTAATAGAGCATGCTCCACTTTATTGGGATCTACCAAAATACCATCTCTCGACACCACGTGTCTGAGAAATGCTAGATGCTCGAGCCAAAACACGCACTTCGAGAACTTAGCACAGAGCTGATGTTCTCGTAAAGTCTACAACACTGATCTCAGATGGTCCTCGTACTCCTCCCTACTCCTCGAACACATCAATATTTCATCGATGAAGACAATGAAAAAATGATCAAGGTACGGTCTGAACACCCCGTTCATCAAATCCATAAATGTTGCTGGAGCATTCGCCAGACCGAATGACATCACTAAAAACTCATAGTGGCCATATCTAGTTTGAAACACCGTCTTAGGAATGTCCTCACCTCGAATCCTCAACTAGTGATATCCCGACATCAAGTCTATCTTAAATAACCATTATGCACCCTGCAACTGCTCAAATAGATTAATCTATCCTCAAAAGTGTATATCAGTTCTTCACTGTCGCCTTGTTCAACTGACGGTAGTCGATGCACATGCGAAGACTCACATCCTTCTTTTTTACAAACAAGACCGGCACACCCCAAGGTGAAACGTTCGTTTGAATAAACTCCTTGTCCAATAACTCACTCAGCTACATTTTTTACTCCTTTAGCTCTGTTGGTGCCAGCCGATAGTGAGATCGATATCGGATCAGTACCAGGCTGTACCTCAATGGAAAACTCAATCTCCCGCTCAGGCGAAAGTCCCGGTAACTCCTCCGAAAACACTTCAGGAAACTCCTGAAACACCGGTACATCTCCCACTATCAACTTTGACTCCTCAAATTCAGTAAGCACAAAAGCCAAATATGCCTTACAACCTCGGTTGATCATCATCTCTACTCTCACCACTGACACATAACTCTGCAGCACACTGTCTCGCTTACCCCGATAGTAAGACTAATCCTGACCAGGCGATCGAAAACACATTCTCTTGGCAAAGCAATCCAATGTAGCAAGCCAATCAGAGAGATAATCCATACTCAATATGACATCAAACTCTCTTACATCAAATAGGATGAGGTCGGCTACCAAAGCATGCTCACTAAAAGAGATCACACAATCCCGAACCCCATAGTCCATCACCATCTTACTACCCAAAGGTGATGATACCTCTAATAACTTTTCCAACGGACATAATACTAACCCAGCATGCTCAACAAAATACATATGAGAGATCGTACAAATAACTGCAACATTAGAGGTCTGTGCCTCCTAGCGGGTGAGATGATAAACTCGTGTCTGCCCTCCTGTAGGAGCACTACTATGGGCTGTCTGACCACGACCACTACTTTGGTCAGCCTAAATACGACTCATGAAACCTCTACCAGCTCATCTACCAGCACCGATACTGATTGTACCTGAACCTCCTATTGTAGGTTGAACAGCTTGTGCCCCTGCACCAAGCTTCACCGAACACTATACTATCTTATGCCCTGACTGTCTACAGTAGAAATAGTTTCCCGTTTCCATGTTGCATACCCCAGGATGTCTCTTCTTTCAGATCACACACTACATAATTAAGCTCTCTGAGATCAGTCCTCTACCTTGCTCAGCTATCTGCACCACACTGAGCCTCTAAGTTCTCTAACTGGGCCCTTGCCCGCCAAATTAATGTTGGTGCCTCTGACCCGACTGGGCTTCCTAACTCTGGCCCTGCTGGCCCCCTAAAAGTACCTTCGGTCTTCGCCCTCTTAGGCTGCTTTGGGTGCCTCTCATCTATATACTCCATCCTCCTAGCAACATCTGTAATTTGCCGCATGGTATATAGCTCTCTGGTTGCCACTATCCTGCCAATAGTGGGATGTAACCCCTTAAAAAACTTTCTAGCCAAAGCCTCATCTCCCTGACTTGCTGGAGGTACATATCTACTCAAATCTTTAAACTTCTCCTCATATTCTATCACTGACATGCCAGCTTCCTGAAAAAAATCACTGAACTCATTCGCTTTCCTATCCCGAATACTACGAGGAAAAACAGATGAAACGAGCTCCTCTTTGGATCGAGCCCAACTAAATCCCTTTCGAGCCTTAAGGCTTCTCCACCATCTTGTTGCATGATTAGTCAGAAGAAATGCAGCGAGTCTGACCCGGCTGGCATCATCAGTAATGCATCTAGCCTCAAAA
Organism: Flueggea neowawraea; assembly: GCA_948243855.1. Taxonomy (NCBI): domain Eukaryota; kingdom Viridiplantae; phylum Streptophyta; class Magnoliopsida; order Malpighiales; family Phyllanthaceae; genus Flueggea; species Flueggea neowawraea. Next base: position 5,837 of record CAODLS010730174.1, read on the forward strand.
CTTAAAGGAAGAAGTCATATAGATCCTCTCCCATCCCTTCTAAAAATCTAGGTGGCTTGAGCTTTATGAATCTATCCAGCATATCTTGCTCTATGCCCTATGGTGCAGCCAGCGGAGCAACTATTGCAACCTCTTCCTTCGGATGATGCTGAACCGGTGGCACCTCAGGCCGAACGGGTTCTGCTGCTAGTGGTAGAACTGGCTGCCCTTCAGCCGCCTGACCGACTGAACTCTCTCTAGATAGTTCAAAACTCGAGTCATCTGCTGAACCATCTCCAACTTAGTGGTAATAAGCTAGTGAAGCTGGAGCTGCTGCTGAGGTGCTGGAGCTGCAACCTCTGGCATACTGTGTGAATCATGCGGATCCACTACTGATTGAGCGGCGGCCTCATCAGGCACTCGCCTAAGTCGGCCACGACCATACCCGCGACCACGTTCAAGACGATCCATAGCTACAGATAACAGAAAAACAGACATGTATGTAGATGTCAGAATGCAATGATTGCCACCGTACCATATTAGAGATCAAAGGATATACAGAGGCAAATCAACTGACTCAATCAAAGATACCTATGTTCCATACTGACCCAGACAATACATAACCTAATTCTCTGATGCCACCTTTGTCAAAACCTGAGTTAGGCCGGTGACTGGCGTACAAGGTGAACTATCTATTAAAGCACAACTCATCTCGTACAAGCCTCAGAGATACGATATTCTACCGAAACATTCATTTATCAAAACATTTATTTATTAAATATGATATAAGAAAATTGTGATAAAATAATACGATCAAATATATATAAAACCGTTATCGTAAAATCAGTATCTAAAATACAAAATACAGGCCAGTATTACCACGTAAACCCGGTATGGAACTCTAACAACAAAATACAAAAGTAGAGCCCAAACGAGGACACTCACTGAGTAGCAAGGAATGCCTCACTAGTGACGGGATGCTAAACAGATGCTAAGCATCAAAATATATTTGCAAGACATGGAAAGAGGATAGACAGTAATAAAATGGGAGTCAGGACCCAGTGAGGAAATAGCACTCCAGATTACCTCATACGTGCCTCACACAGATAGTTTTGAAAACCATTCAAAAGATACTTCACACATATTTACCGATATCATATATACACACTACGTATGTAATAGTTTTTAGAAAATGTTTTAGCAAAATGTTCGCATATAGAGCAAACAACATGCATTCAGACAGTATCAGAGTATATATATAACAGAGTCATAATATGGAACTATAACAGAGTAGTATTGTGTACTCAGCCAATAGACAGAACAGAGCATGTATCTGATCGGATACACAACTACCACCTTACCCTCAGCAACTAGGGTCTTCACAGAGCTTTGATATATCAAAGGTTGCGTACCTCGTAACTAGCTGTCTCGGATCATAATATATTATTTACAATAATATCTAATTGAAAGTCATGCAGAACAGATTTTCATATTTTCAGAAAACATATATATATATATATATATATATATATATATTAGCAAAATAAAACGTTGGTTATTACAAACCACATAAGTATGATTAATAATTAGCCAAAAAAATATTAGTTAGATTTCATATCCTATCCCGACATAGAAAAAACGATATAAGTATAAAGACACAACCTATGTGTCTGAAGCTTCCATTTCACTCCCCTGGAATCCGAAGCAAAGGATCTAGTCAGACACCACTGGTAAGTGGCTAGTCGTGTTGGCAGGAACAGGAAGCTGGAACAGATGCATAACAAATATAAAAAGAATGATGTTGGTATTGTGGCGGTACCGGATGAATGATATGCAAATGTAGATGCAGACACTCAGATATGCAAAAACTCTATTTTGAATGATAGACCATCATTCGCAACACAAAATCCAAAGCCCACGTAAAATTATAGTTTGATCCCTGACCAATATAAAATTACATTATAGTCCCCGGGACTCGACTAAGTTCTAAATAGCCCTCAAAGTACTTTGGAATTGCTAACTAGTCCACAAAGTAGTTAGAATTCCCAAAATAGTCCCCTAACAGAAAGAGATACAAAAGTGTGCAAAAATGCACATTTGGTCCCTCGGAACAAAACCTCACTCGAGTAACCAAAAGGGTTTACTCGAGTGACACCAACAACGACTTAGTCGAGTAAGCCAGATTCGCTTACTCGAGTAACCCGTGTTCATTACTTACTCGAGTGAGCCATCTGCTTACTCGAGTAAGATCCTACCCAGAACATACCACCAAACCTCGATTTCACAGATGGAAATCGATACCTAACACCCACGTTGACTCGACGCAAGCCCCTGATCTCAAATCTAGAGTCAAAATCATCAACGCAACTTGGAGACGCACTAAATTGACCAAAAACAAATGAGTTTGAAACCCATTCACAAACATGTTTGATTTACATGAATCCAAGCCTACATCATGTGTTAATAGACTCCTATGGTCCCTAAATCATAACCCTTAACACCCATTCTAATAGAAACAAACTACATCTGAACCTAGAAGCATTCATTCAAACCCTAAAATGCACATTCATGCAAAATGAGAAAAAATAAAGAGTGAGAGGTAGATAGATGAAATCTTAACTCAAGAGGTGACAGGAACTCCCGATTTGGTGTAGGCGTGCATCTCCCTTAGGCATTTAACTCCTTTTAAACCTTCGTCCTTGTCCATTTTCTTTGAAAATTCTGTTGATTTCTTCTTCGAGGCCTCAGATTGTTTCTTTGGTGCCATAGAACGTGAGTGAGGAAGAGTGTAGTGTGCGTTAGGGTTTGGGATTTCTAGAGAAATATGTGATTTTGGTAGGTTTAGTGACAGTAGGAAGCGTTTTTTGACTGAAGGAAATGGATTGGTTAAGTGTTTCAAGCTTGGAATTTGAGAGATAATGAGGAAGGGTTCAGAAATTTGATTTTGAGTTTGAAAGATAAAGTGAGAGAGAAACCAAAAATGTCATTTATAAATTTGGGGAAAACGGCTTAACACGACTTGTATGACATGCAATGTACGTTATATTAAGTCTCTGAAGACTAACATATTTAGCATGTTATACAAGGCGACATAACGGGAAAGGTGTCTCAACTCAACATTTATAGCACAAAGACACGAAAGATACAACATACCTTATACAAGATAGAATGTACGTTATGTCCAAAACCAAAACGATCAACGTATCTTGCAAAACCCTTAATGCCCGTAGTACCAAGTCCTCTCAATCCAATAGCTCTGGTTCTTTTACAATGTGCCTTACACTATATACAACGTGCACGATATCAATTCCTTTCAAACCAGTAGCTCTGCCTCTTTCACAATGCTCATTGCACCATATACAATGCGCATAGAGCTCTCATACCTGACACTCCAACATTTTTTCTCAAAAATGATAACGTGTGTTGTATCCTTTGCAATCCACGTTACATAAACCCATAAAACTTCCTATGTTCATCCTTGATGATCAACGCTCCTTACATAAGATACAATGTATGTTACATCAACCCAAATATAAACCTTTAGACAACCTTGATGATCAAAGTATCTTGCACCATGTACAACGTACCTTATGTTTAACGTTAAAGTTCCAGTAGCACCATCTCAAATACAACGTGCACAACACCATGTGCAAGTCATGTTACATCATCTCGGATTCCAACACTTAGCAAAATTGACCCTTTAATCCTCGTGATTTCATTTGGCATCTAGATCACTTTGATATATATGTATGCATGAATGCAAATGAACATAAAATATGCACATCTATCAATCAAAATTCATTCAAATCACACATACCAATACATCTACGGATTGAAACAAAAGTCTTTTCATCAAGGGGTTTTGTAAAAAATATTAGCAAGTTGATCAGTTGAAGAAACAAACTCAAGTCCAATATCTCCCTTGAGAACATGATCACGAGTAAAATGATGGTTGATATCAATATGCTTTGTTCTAGAGTGCTGAATTGGATTTTTGGAAATACTAATGACACTAATGTTATCACTCTTAATTGGAATCTTTGAAAACATAATTCCAAAGCCCAAAAGTTGTTGCTTAATCCACAAAATTTGAGCTACACAACTGTCAGCTGCTACATATTTAGATTCAGTAGTGGATAGCGCAACACAATTTTGTTTCTTTAAGAACCAAGACACTAGTGAATTACCTAAGAATTGGCAAGTGCCTGCAGTGCTTTTCCTATCTAATTGGTTTCCAGCATGATCAACATCACTAAAACCAACTAAATCAAAGCAATCATTTTTAGGATACCACAAACCAACATTCTTGGTATTAATCAAATATCTAAAAATTCTTTTGACAACACTCAAATGAGATTCTTTTGGACAAGATTGAAAACGTGAACAAAGACAAACACTGAACATAATATCAAGTCTACTTGTTGTAAGGTAGAGGAGATATCCAATCATACCTCTATAAAGCTTTTCCTCTACTCATTTTCCTTGCTCATCTTTGGTTAACTTTGTTTTGGTGCTTATTGGAGTTAGGGTAGATTTTGCATTCTCCTTTCCAAACTTTTTAAGCATATCTCCAATGTATTTTCTTTGGTTGATGAAGATGCCATCTACTGTTTGCTTGATTTGCAGTCCAAGAAAGTAATTAAGCTCTCCCATCATGCTCATTTCAATTCTCTTTGCATCAACTTAGAAAACTCATTACACAAAGATGGGTTAGTAGCACCAAATATTATATCATCAACATAAATTTGAAATAACAACAAGTCATCATTTTTATGCTTAATAAACAAAGTATTGTCTACTTTACCTCTTAAGAAACAATTGTCCAAATAAATTGGCTTAACCTTTCATACCAAGCTCTAGGAGCTTGCCTTAAACCATATAAAGCATTTCTTAGCTTGAAGACATGGAGAGGACGGTGAGGATCTTCAAATCCAATACGGTGTTCCATATACACCTCTTCCTTGATGTAACCATTCAAGAAAGCACTTTTCACAACCATTTGGAATAACTTGAAGTCCTTGTAACAAGCATAAGCACATAAAATTCTTATAGCCTCCAAACTTTCTACTGGTGGAAAGGATTCTTCAAAGTCAATCCCTTCTTCTTGAAGATATGCTTGAGCTACAATTCTTGATTTGTTTATGAAAACTTCTCCTTCTTCATTCTATTTTTTCTTAAACACCCATTGGTTTCAATCACCATGACTCCATCAAGTCTTGGGACAAGTTCCCAAGCTTTGTTCCTTTCAAATTGATTTAGCTACGTTTGCATAGATTGAATCCAATATGCATCTTCTAGAGTATCATTCACATTCGTTGGAACTATTTTAGAGATGAAAGCAAAGTTTGCATTATGCTTGAGAGTTAATCTTGTGACTACTTTTGTAGTGTCACCAATAACAAGTTCTTTGGGGTGATCTCTAGCATATCTCCGCTCCTTTGGCAATTCCTTTGATTGTTCAAACTTTTGATCATCTTTGCCTTTTTGTGTTGAATCATCTTTGTCATTCAAGTTCAGATTCTCAAGTTTGCTTCTAGTTTCTGCATCATCATCATCAACAATTCTAGAAGAAAAATGGTTAGTTTCATAAAAAAATGACATGAATTGATTCTTCCAATTTCTCAAGTCTTTTGTTAAAGACTCTATATGCCTTAGTAACTGATGAATAACCAAGGAAAATACCTTAATCGGATTTAGCTTCAAAATTTCCTAGGGTTTCCTTTCCATAGTTGTGGACAAAGCATTTGTAACCAAAGGTATGAAAATAAGATATGTTAGGCACTCTACCCTTCCACGGCTCATAAGGAGTCTTTTTTAGTATGGAACGAATATGAGCCCTATTCACTACATAGCATACGGTATTTACAGCTTTAGCCCAAAAATACTTTGCCAAATTATTCTCATTTAACACTGTCCTTGTCATTTCTTGCAATGTTCTATTTTTTCTCTCAACAACTCCACTTGAACGTCATTTCTTGCCTAGGTATGTTGGGGTTAAACGGATTTGGGTTCCAAAAGGAATAATCATACCCAACTTAGTAACTAATAAACAAAAAGGACCCAAAAAGGTTTTTGGGTCCTCAATTTGCAAGAGTAAGCATAATGACCATTAATGCCACAATAAGAGCATGTATCTGTTGGAATTCGTAACTAAATATGACATTCATACAAGGATAAACGCAGTGGAAATAACAAAAACAAATTATCCTAGAATTCCAACAAGGATCCAAGCACATCAACATAAATGATTAGGGTCAGGGTTTTTACCTCGAAAACCAAAGCTCGATTGTATGAACGAATGATTTGTTGGTGTAGCTTTTAGTATTAACTTGAAACCTTTTCAACCACGTTGCCTTTCCATGAATGTGACCAATGGTATCCACACAACGAACTTGCTTGGATCGATGTAGTGTACTAGCACCTTTTAGAATCTCTATTCTAATGCTCAAAAATAATTTTCTCTCTTTGTTTGTGACACTCACAAATTCGGCCAAGCCATTGCCATGAGAAACTAAACTAGGGTGTGCTCCTATTTATAGGCATATGAGACAACCTAAATAGGTGCACTAGGGTTGGCCAAAGCACTTCCTTGTTCAAGAAGAATTCGGCCACACCAATACAAGAAGTATGTGTGCCAAAATTCCTTCTTAAATTAGGAGCCAAAACCCTTTCCTTCGCATTCAAGAATTCGGCCTACACTCCTAAAAAATAGGAGGGAAAATTTCCGCCTCCAACCCTAATTTGGAGTGTGTGTCGAATTTCTCATGTCCCATTTAGGGTTTCTTTCTCCCTGTCATACAATAATAGAATCTCATAAAAAATAGGAGTATGAATTCGGCCACCACACGAAACCCTACTAGGTTTTCTATCTCTTGTCCAACAAGCATAAGGATTTCCAATCCTATTTAGTGTGTGTGCCAAATTTTACAAGGCCTTATTATGTTATTGGGCTTTTAATTATATGATACATTATCACCAAATAAATCGTTCTATTATTAATATCTATGGGCGGAATTTATGTCACATATATAAACCCAAAATAATATTAATAAGTGAATTAAAACAAAACCCTGAATTATTAATAATTAATCAAATTAATTATCTCAATAACTCATTTGCCAAACGAGAGAACATTTGCAATCCAATCCAATTCATTTTTGTGTGTGACCCAATAGGCCCACTCGAAATCAGAAATGGGCCTCATCCCAAAACATTTGGGCCCAAAGTCCATAAGTGGATCTAGTAATACATTATGGCAACCCAAAATCGAGTAGCATCGGCGATCCGAGTTAACCTTTCACAGTTTGATATTTATTCATTTTGTCACACGATATCTATATTGAGCGTAAGGCATGGTCACATGCCAACCTTATATTGCTTAATGTATTTTTTGATCCCAAGTAGATTGATATACAAATGACATTGATAAACCCTTTTATCAATTCATTTGAGTATGCATATATTCTATCAATCCTACTCATCAAGTGGCCTAAAGATATCACTCTTCATAAGAGGATCAAATCAATCACTGTCATCATCACTCCTCTACAAGATTCATGACATTTCCAATTGTAGTCTTTATTGCTACCCTGTTACGGATAACGTTTGACTAAGTCAAAACATACGATTCCTCATGTAGGAGTCGATAGTGAGTTTCATTCGGAGGACTTAAACATCACCACTGTATGAAATCTACTTGTGAAATTGATCCATGAAGTGCTTTCATAGCAGGTCAGCCCAATACATGTTCCCTATCCTGTATCTATGTTCTAAGTGATATCACATATCCATAATCAGTAAAACGTGATTATCCTCTTAGCAACATGCTAATCTTGGCTTGTCATCATTCCAATGATAAAAATCGATTAGGGACATTTAGAATAGTATTCTTTTTACCTTATGGTTTTACTATCAAGTCACACACTTGTTGACATAAAGAAGAATAACTATTCATGGATAATTTATATGTAAAATAAAATGCCTCTTTATTAATTGATAAATCAAATCAAAATGTGTATCAATGATTGGACTAGGGTACAAAACTAGCAATCTCCCACTTGCACTAGTCCCAGTAAAGAACGAACTTAACACCTAAAGACCTAATAAGTCTTTCATGTTTCAGTTCTTCGAAAGCCTTTGTCAAATGACCCGCTACATTGTCATTGGTGTCAACTTTGCATATCTTGACATCACCTATTTCGACTTTCTCTTGAATAAGGTGAAACGTCTAAGTATGTGTTTGGTTCTTTGCGTAATCATAACACAAGTCTGCTAGGTTTGCGATGCTTGGGACAACATCTAAATCAGTAATGAATTTCTTGTGCCAAACAACTTCATTTGTAGCGTCCAACGCGGCTATGTACTCAGACTATGTAGTAGAATTGGCCATTCCTTTATTGGAAACCAACATGCTATATCCCTTTTAGAATTTTACCAATGTACACATTTTCACTTAGTTAAATCAGCCTCTTAGATCTATCTCTATAGAATTTGTATCCCTAGGAAAAGTGAGGCTTCACCTAAGTCTTTCTTTACGAAACACTTTCTTAATGAAGTCTTCAAACTCTTCAAGGTTGGAACACTGTTTCCAATTATTAAGGTGTTGTTATCATACAGTACTAAAAGCACTAACGCACTCCCACTAACCTTCTTGTACGTACAAGGCTCATCTTCATTCTTGATGAATCCAAACTCTTTGGCTATTTCACCAAAACGACGATTCCAACTTCGGAATGCTTGCTTCAATCCATAAATAGATCTTTTGAAGCTTGCATACCTTACTAGGATTCTTAGGATTAACAACACCCTCGGGTTATGTCATGTACACATCCTTGAGGAGGTTTTCAATTTGAAAAACAATTTTGACATCCATTTGCCATATCTCATAGTCATAATATGCAGCTATGGCAAGAAGAATCCTAATGGATTTGAGCATGATGACTGGTGAGTTTGTCAATACCATGAGTTTGTCTAAAACTTTTTGCAACTAGTCTTGCTTTGATGATCCCATCAGCTTTTAACTTATAAATCCATTTGCAATCATTGACTTTGGCTCCATCGAGTGGATCAACCAAGTTCCAAACTTGGTTGTCATACATAGACTGCATTTCTGTTTTCATGGCTTCATGCCATCTCACAGAATTTGGATCTACAAGCGTCTCTTGGTAGGTTGTATGCTCATTGTGGTCCACAAGAACAATTGCTTTATTATCAGTTATGAGAAATCCATATATCTAAGCCTCATGATGAATCTTACCA
>CAODLS010730218.1:0-10785 GCA_948243855.1 Flueggea neowawraea
TAGGATGTAGCTTAATATGATTAGGAATGAATTTGGCTCTCTTCTTGTACTAAAGGAGAAAACCGAAACCTAGTATGACTAGGAATGAATTCGGCCCTCTTTTTGCACAAAGGGGAAAATCGAATCCTAGTAGGGCAAGGATAATGGGAATTTTGGTTCATATGTGCTGTCTATCTAGGTCATCTCATATGCCTATAAATAGACTTGCACCCCTTGCCATTCATTCATCCCTTGGCCGAATTAGTGTGCTACAATTCAAAGAGAGAAAATAATTTTGTGAGCTTTTGAATAGTGATTCTAAAAGGTACACTGCAGTCATTCCAAGGTAAGTTCGTTCGTGTGGATATCTATAGCCACGTTCGCGGAAAAGCAACGTGATTCAAAAAAGGTGATTCGGGTTCTTGGTGCAAAGAGCTACACCAACGTTTCATACAACCGATCAATTGAGCCTTGGTGAAAGGTAAATCTTCCAACCTTAATTATATATGTTGATATGCACCGGTCCTTGGGGGAATTCAAGGCATTAAATTTTTATTATATCCGCTGCCATGTATGTATATGAATGTCATATTTTAGCCGCGAATTCCAACAAAAACCAATAGCTAAGGTTTGGCCTTGGTGAGCAAGGAAAATCCAATGGTTAAAATGATTTTTGTGGTCACTAAATTGGTCCAAAATAGGCATCTTCAAGTCTTCTAGATATTCAAGGAACATATAACAATACACATGAAACCGTAGCTACTATATGTGTTTTAACTCTCACTGGAAAGAGCTCTAGAGATAAAGTTCAACTAAAAGAGATTATAAAACTAAGGGCAAAATCCATGGTGTTCCCCAAGGTTTGGTGTATCGCTCATTCTGGTCCCTACTAGTTCTAATATAGTTGCTCCGGTCCCTGACCCAAACTTCCATCAGTTAAGTCAAACCAAAAGGCAAAATATCAAAAATGTCCATGCCACATCATTTGCCAGTCAAAAGTTTCTTTTCCTCTCCCTTCTCTCTCCCTCTCTTTCATTCACTTTTTCATTCCTCTCTCTCTCTCTCTTTCTCTCTCTCTCCCCTCATTCCTTACCTTCAATGTCGCTCGGTCTCCTCCAGCTCTGCCACCTTCATTGCCCTCTTCGCGAACTCAAACCGATTCACAATCTGCCTTCTTAATACTGAAATATAAATTAACAAAAAAATGTTGTCTCAATCAAATTGTTGTGGGTTCTTTACTTGAGATTGGTTTAATGTTTGAATCTTTACTCCAAAATGCATTTTATTTTTATCTTTGCTTCTTTGTCTAAAAGTTTTCATTGTATTGTTATGAGAGAGATGATTATGTGGGTGAGAGATCTGAGAATGAGAGAGAGTGGGTGGGTGGAAGATGTAATCCCAATATAGCAATCCAATAGGGGGTGAATTGGATTTAAGATAGAAATTTAAAACCTTTTTGAAAAATTTTGCACAATAAATAGAAAATCAAAAAAGAAAGCTTATCCAATTCATAACCACAAAGAGTAAGCTTAAAAACAATGAAGAGAGTCACGGATAGAAGATCAAAGCCCATATTTATAGTGGTTTGGTCCTCGTTAACCTATGTCCACTCCGCTAGCTCACTTGAGAGTTTAGAATCCACTATGCTTTCCTCACTTGCGGCTAGAGGCAAACCATTACAAGTTCTTGTTTTTACAGGCTCACAAGTAAATTTCAATACACTTATTTTCAGGATAAAACAAGAAAACCAACTCTTGTTTTCTTAGTCTAACTAGAAACAACTACTTGTTTTTCAAGGTTATAACAAGAAAACCTATCTACCCTCAAGGTTGATTATAGTGGATTCTCGAATGTTTAAATCGAATCTCACACCAACAAAATGACAGAAACGCAAATGAAATCTCAGTTGGCACAAGAAAGCAAGTAAGCTTTAAGAGAAAGAAAGTTAAGAATCAATTTGACAAGGCTTGGGCACACTTTTTGAAAGTATCTTGAACTTCTTCTACTTTGGACGGATCTACTTATATGCAGAGTCTTCAAAATAGCCATTGCAATCCCTACAGTAGTTGTTTTGTGAGAAGAACAAAAAATTAATTTTAATGACACCAGCTCATGCAACGTGCTTAAATGTTCTTCTATGTGCGTAGTGTGTTGTCCCACATCTATACAGCGTGCCTTGTTTTTTTTCTGTGTAAATTGCGTTTGCATCAATAGTACTGTCTGAAGTTCCATTAACTGCTATGTGCCTTGCATCATTTATATGTACATTGATCATGCCTCTACGTGCATTGATCAACCTCTCTTTAGCCTTCTACGCGCATTGACGTATCCAAATATCACACCTTGATTCTTCACATGATAATGTTAGAGCATATTCAAATTTGAATCCCAAGGAATGCATATCGCTGACTTTGCCAGATGTTGAACTCATCTTCATCTATATGTTTTGCATTTTATACAACATGCGAAGAGTGAGTTCATCAAAGGTAACAACTTTATCTATCTACGTGTCGTGTGTTGGTGTTATAACGGTCTCTAAATGCTTTTCACAAGTTTACTTCATCTTGGATCAACGTACCGTCTACGTGACTTGTATAGCATGCAACGTGCTTTGTACTAGTGCTTCTTATCCAGAATGTGCTTTCTTCGTACAACATGTCTTGTATGTTCTTTTGTGCATGTTCTATGTCTACCTCTTCAATCCAGAATGTATCTCATTTATATAACGTGTCTTGCACCTTACACAAGGTGCATTTCTTTCTTATAAGATCATTATGGTTCTAAGATGTAACACGTCTACATGACTTATATAGTCTTCTATGAGCATTGTGTTGTTTCTAGAAAGTCCAAAACTTCTCTTTATGATCAATGGGAGAAGCATCCTCTGTAGTGTGCGTTGATCATGATACTACGTGCTTAGATGGATTTATAACGTGTGTTGCTTAACTATTCCAAATGTTTTGTTAGAATCATCAAAACTTAGAGAATATTTTCGTGTTAACCAAACTTGGTTCAACAGAAGAGAGAGGAGTGAGAGAGAGATTGCATGTTTGATTGAAAGAGAGACAAGATTAAATATATTTTAAAATTGAGGGTAATGTTTTTGCTTATTTTTGCTGTTAGAAAGGGTAATTTCATCATTAAAACTGTGTTTTTCATAGTCTGTGTTGCCACATAAGCATTGATGTAAGTTGGGATGAGGGACAAGAGCGGTTATATTAGAACTAATAGGGATTGGGATGAACAGTGTCCTAAACCTCGGGGACTGCCATGAATTTCTCCCTAAAACTAATGTAAACATACTCAATAAAACTATTAGATAGAAGCAAAAAATGTGAAAAAATAAGCAGACAAAAATATCATTCTAACAAATCTTTTGGAATTTGTGACACCATACACACACTGGAAAATAATTTTTTTTGTCACGAACTCCACCAAGGATTCAAGAAATTCGATAAAACCGACTAAGGAACATGTTTTCACCTTGTTTTGATGAAACAAAAAATGAAAGGGTGTTGTCTGGTTTGAGTCTTAGACGTTGCAGGATGTGAATGCCCTCTACTGGTATCCACATCAACAAACTGTTGAAGTGTGCTAGCATCGAATTTTTTAGGACACTCAAAAAAAATCTTGCTATTTTTCTCTCTTGTTTAAGTGAAGAGGACATCAATTAGATCAAGAAAAAGCGGTCGGCTAGGGTTTAGTATAAGCCTACTTATAAACCCTAATAAACCCTAGTCCTAGTCTTACTAGGAGATCTGATTCTAGTCTCAATAGAATTTGGTTGCCCTAGTTTAAGAAGGATAAACTAGCTCAATATTTATTCTTCAATAAATAAATAAAAATCCGGTCATATTTTATTTCATAAATAAAATATAAATTTGGCCCAATTATTTATTTCACAAATAAATACTAATTGCCTATTTCTTTTGTTGACCAAGTCAAAACTCCTTCTTAGTTGACTAAGTCAAATAAACTCTTTTTTTTATTGGCTAAATCAAACAAACTATTTTGACTATGTTAAATGAATTTTAATTTGTTTTAAAAGTATTATAAAACAAATTATTTCATCATAAAATAATAGCAAGACACTTCATAAAATATATAGCGCAGTTTGTGAGTGTGTGATCCTGTAGGTCCGCTCAATATTGACATTAGAACCAAATTACCATTTAGGCCCACAAGTCATAAGTGGGCTCTAGTAAGTCATTATGACCACCCCACTTCAGCGAATTCGATGACTGGACAAAACCTAATGCACAGTTCGATAATTAAATCATTTTATCACACGATATCTCGATTAAGCATAAAGCATGGATCATGTCATCTTTAAATAGCTTAATCAAATATTTCTTGATACCCAAGTAGACTGATCAAAACAAATGATATTTCATTCGAGCACGACCATGCATTTTATCAGTCCTACTTGTCAAGTGGCCAAGAGATATCTCACTCAAATAAGAGCTGAACAAATTCCTTCATTGTTACTCACATTCCTCCACATGATTTACTATACGTCCAATTATAGTTTGTATTACCATCCTATTACGGATTATGTTGAACTATATCAAAACATAAAATTGCTTCTGTAGGAATCAATGGTGAATTCAAGCCGAATGACTCAAATATCACTACTGCGAAAAGAAATACTGATGACATATATTCCATGTAGTATTTCCCATAGTGGGTCAGTCTAATATCATTTTCTCAACATGTATCTATATTCTAAGTAACATCTCATGTCCATGATTAGTAAAACATAATCATCTCTCAAAGTGCATACTAGTCTTAACTCATTATCATTCTCATGATAATGAATGACCAGGACAATTTAGAATATTATTTTTTTATCTTAAGATTTTACTATCAAGTCTCACACTTGATAATAGAAGACATAATAAACTATTCATAGATATTTTTATCAAGTTAATGCATTACAAAATAACATGATAAAATATAAGCCAAAATGAAAAAGCTCGTATTTATTAAATAACAATATAAATAACAATGTACATATGATTGAGCTAGGGCATATCACTAACAAAATCTCCCTCAATTTATTCCACTTTGAAATTGAAGAGTTGATAGTTTTAGCTGTGATTATATTGTTACGGAATTTGCAATTATGACTGATAAATTTGACATGATTTTTATTTTTATTGTCTTTATTTCACTTATAATAAATGACACGATGAGGCTATATAAACACCAATTGACATCTCTTAAGAGTGAATCAAACATAATTTTTTTTATGATAAGTCAATACTTAATTCTATCTAATGTTAATTTTTTTATGATAAGTCAATACTTAATTCTATCTAATGTTTTCATCGTACATTAATTTTTTATTAGAAATCCAACATTTAATCCATTGACAGCGAACAAGAATACAATACCACTAGCGACGTTTAGCCCAGTGGTTAGATTTCATTTGGCACAACTAACTGAATTAAAATAACAGTCAGACCAACCCGTACCAAGTGCACATAGCGCGCACACAATGACACATAGTGCTGCACACACAGACATATTTAACCAAATTAAGTAGCGTTAACTTATAAAGAAATGAGATACTTAAACATACTTAAACAACAAATCATAATAGACAATCGACGACTACTCGTACTATTATCAAAATGACGTGTCGTAGTTCCATGATTGAGTTTTTATGTTTCTAAGGATAAACCTCGATGAGAGCTCTAATGCCGAGTACAGCGTGTATCTTGTAGCTGATAAATCCTAGTTTATCCCATTGAGCTTCGTTTCTTCGCTTTCCATCCATCGATACCATATCAACAAAGAGTTGTGTATCAATGGATTCCTTATTCCACTTCATATGCGCCACCGCCGTCTCTATTATTATTAAGTTTCGTCCTCTCCTTATTGCCTCTTTACATTGCTTTAATATCTCGACGCAATGCTCGTCGTTCCAGTCAACCACTAGCATCTATTTTTCATTTGCCATCACAATCACAAATTACCACATTATGAGCAGCGTTAGAATTCCAGATAAAAAGAAACTTATTGGGATAAAAATAATAACAACATTATTGTAATACCCCGTTATTAATCTCATTATTAATTATTCAATTATAACATATTAATATCATAATCAACACAAACCTTAGTCTCAAATTAACCTCTATTTCATTCACCCATTAACAATGAAATCAGTAAACTTAAGCCCAAGATAGCTAATAAGTTTCGAAATATCAAATGTAAAGAGTCAGATAAGTTTATAAGACAAGCCCATAATACTATCAATAAATCCGAAATCCTAAGTAGTTAACTCTAGATATTGCAGACCCACCTAACTAGTCTACTCAAGTAAAAATCACCAACAATCCGGAGAATGAGTCGCTAGAGTCTACCTATTGAAAACTAGTTGGTAATGGGTGAACTGTCTACTCAATGAGTATACTAAATGTATGCTTGCTCCACCTTGCATGCGATATACTTAAACTACATATACATATGAAGATTTAAAAAAAAAAAGATATCAAACAAATCAATTAATCACCGATCAATTAATTAATCAAAGGTAAGGAGTTGTTTAGCTTAATTTTTTTTATAGAAAATTTTAGATATATAGAAAACTAGATAATTGGTTCAAAATGAATTTGTTTTTAGTATTTACAAGTGAATGCATTTTTTAAATTTGTTCTAGTTTTTAAAAAAACGTGAAACAATGGAAAAATAAGAACAAGAACAAAAAATAGTTTTCTAAATTGATTGACCTCTAAAACCATGTTCTGTTGCGGAAAAATAGGCCAGTTATTCAGATAAATATTCCAAGAAAACGAGATAATAGGTTTTTATGTTTATTTATACTATGCTTCAATATAGAGAATTAGAAAATTATTTTCACAATTCCCTAATCAACTAGAAAACGCAATTATACTGTTTTCTTGATTTTTTTACTAAATATTTGCATGTTTTGCTAGTTGAGACTAACTCAATTGATTGAACATGTGTAATTGATTTGAGATCTTAGGTTCAATTCCTGATAACCAGAATAAAAAAGTATAATGTAAAAACACACTAGTCTTTTTTTTTCTTCGTTTAGTTAACTTGTTTCCTTTCTTTCTTTCCTTTTCCCCAATTCCTCGTCCTTATATAACTGATAGTAAGGAGATAGATACTATTACAGACGCATACCATAACTATAAACTTCTGCAGCATTCTGTGCATTTTTTAATCGATATTTGAATGTTTAGGATGATGATTGGATGTTTGATAATGGCTATTGATGTTTTGGAAGTGGTTTAAGTCCCTTGAATCTTGTGGTGTTCGAATGGAAATGGAAGAAATCATTTTTTGTGCAAATTTGGCCATTAAGCGTGCATCTTCTATTGAACTGCATGTCTTGTGCGTCAGGCCTCACTACGTGTCGTTTGGCTTTATGTTGTTCGCGAAGAAAAGCTATAGTTCTGTTGCGAGACACGTGTCTCAACGAAGACACGCGCGTCTCGTACCCTGCAATTTCGTTTTAAAAGCCCAAAACCCGACCCCTCTTGTTTCTAACTTCATTCCACCACTCCAAATCTGATTTTATTCCTCTCCCATTGCCTCCCATCCATCCTAAAACACTTCTTGACGTAAGATTGAACTTCAAATCTTCATTTTTCGCAAGGTTTATTTAGGAATGGTTTTTGGCCTAATTTGATTTTTGGTTGGAATTTATGTTGAGTTGGATGAAATGGGAGTAGATTTGATGAAATGGGGTTCGAACATCATGATAGATAGGGGATAGAAATGCAAGAATCAAGCTTGGGTTTTGTTGATTTGATGAGTTTTAGGTGTGAGTTAGGGTTTGGCCGAATTTGTGAGAATTTTGATGATTTTTGAGTTTTTTGATGATTTTGGTTGTAGATTTATGTTTTGGAGGTTGATTTAGTTAATCTGAGTGGCTGGAAATGTCAGGTCTCGATTTACACATATTTTTTGGCAATTTTGAATTGGTTTTCTGTCGCAAGGACAAAAATGATAATTTTTATAGTTTGGGACCTGATTTGTAAATTCTGACTAGTTGGAGCACTGATTTTTAATTTTTGAAAAGTTTGAAAGCATATCTGTAATTTTCTTAGGTTTAGGGATACAGTGTAATTTTACAAAAGTTGAGTGACCAAATTATAATTTTATGTAGAATCTGGTTTTCGAGGCAAGAGTGTTAGATTTTCAACCTAAATAGGTTTTTCGGTGTCGCTTGAGGGTTGTGTCTGCATTTGCATTATCATGCATTTTTGTACGGTCACAATATCAGCACTATATCTTTGATTCTGTTTTGATAACTATTTCAGCTTCGTATTTCAGTCAGCGAAATCAGCCAGCCACTAGTGCTACGTGACTGGACTATTTAGCTTAGACATCCAAGTGAGTATGATGACAGCTTCAGACACATAGGTTGTATCTTCAACTCTGTATAGTTTTTGTTGTGTCTGGACTTATTTGTGTAATACAGAATAAAATTTTTTTTGGCTAAATAATAATCTGACTTATGTGATCATTAATAATCCGACCCATGTGAAAATATGTTCTGAAATATTTGGTAGGTTGTGTTGTGATTAGTAGATATATGTCTGCCTCGAATGTTTGTTTGCTTCTCTACATCCGATCTCCGAAAAATTTGTTCAATTATTATACTACTGCAACTGCTGCTACTACTACTATTACTAGTAGTTATTATTACTACTGTTGTTGTTGCTGCTACTACTACTACTACTACTACTACTACTATTATTATTATTATTATTATCATTATTATTATTATTATTATTATTTAATGGGTTAAGCTATATTCGGTGATCATTAGCCTATTTCGTATTCTCGTTTGCTAGTCTGTCTATTACTTCTATGGTTGTTTAAAATATTAGGATAATAAGAATTTGTGCTTTGACTATTATATGTTATGCCAGTGGTGTATCTATTATTACCTGTATGCTTCTGCATTTCAAATTTTTGTAAATATATGCTATTAATTATTTTGATTCGTGACATCTATGCTACGAGGGTATGCGTAGCTATCACGACCCATTTGCAGACCATGATCGGCGTATGAGACAAACCGTCTAAGGGAGATCAGCCCATCTCACATAAGCCTCGGAGTATAGAACTTATAACTAATTTAATTTTTTTTGTTACAAACAATTCTGAAACCTTTTTTTTAAGTATATAAGTAAAGATCCCAATTCTTTTAAAACATAAGTTTAATAGTAATAGCAATGCTAACAATAATATTACTAAATGAGAGATCATTATAAAATACCAAAATAGTCGTACAGAACCATACACCCACAAGTATTCCAGTGTGGAGCAACTAATAAGAACAGATACACTTAGTCGAAAAAAATGGCACTGACAGCATCGTCATAATACCTCACAGAGTACTGAATGTTGAAGGATTACAATCAACAAATCACCTGAAAAGAAGTTAAGAGTAGACAAGAAAAAGAAAGGGGGGTGAGAATCTAGTGAGGAAATGACACTCCAGATCAGCACTAGGCCTCATGTAAACTATTTTGAAAACAATTTCAGAAAATACCAAATGCATGTATATACTCATATACTAATAATATACGATTGTATGTTTATATATATAGTTTCGAAAGCATCTTTTAAAACATTCATACCCTCCACAAAAAACATACATTCAACAAAATAATTAGCATACATAAAAAAAATGCAACATATAAAACATAACTTCACACCAATCCAAGTATATTATACAACTAGTTATCATAATAGAGACAAATAAGGCATACTACATATATACATACGTATTCTTCATATAACAACTGATCTAAAATCTAAACATTACTATTTTAAAACCATTTACAAAACCAACAGATCTGATGATTACTAGTCATATGCATGTATTATATTAGAAATGTACTGACCAGATCATATCAAAATAAACTAACTGCATCAAGAGTCCAAAAAGTACCCGACTCAGGAGAGCTAATAGCTGACAACCTTAGGGGCTCAAATAGTACTATGTCCACCCTAAGGGTCTTAAAGTTGTAACAGACTGAACTAATCTAAGTACATCTGTGAGCATTGCTGTCACGACCCATAACCGGGACTGTCACAGGCGTACGAGTCGAACCGTCTGTAGAAGCTCAGTTCAGCTCGCACAAGCCTCAATGATACAGAAACTATACTAACCATTCATTTTACATTTTAAATAAAAAAATTATAATAAAATCATATGTATAAAATAATAAATATGTCAAGTGACAAAAATATATACATAATCGATACAAGTACCCCCAAAATAAACTCAAAAGCAGCGGACACCACAACCCAACAGTGTCTCGGTAGGGAGCTCTATAACGAAGCCCGATCAAGAAGGCACTACTAACCAAAAGTATATCAGAGCCTCACTGGACGCAGAATGCCAACAGATTGCCAAGTCAAGTCAACCTATAAGAATCAAAGAAACACAAAAATAAAGGGTGTCAAACCCAGTGAGTGAGGGAAAACACTCCAGATTGTCTCATGCGTGCCTCACAAAGCTGGTTTGAAAACAGTTATAAAACTACCACATGCAAGTATATGAAAGATATACATATGAGTATACACTCTACATACATAGTACAGTTCGAAAAACGTTTCGAAAACGTTTACACCCAAAGCAAACACATGCATATTAGCAAAACGATATACTAGTATCTGAGTCAAAACAGTATATACAATTTATTATCATTGGACCGATAACAATCATGGTGTGAACTATGTCACCAACCACCTCAATAACCACTGTGGACTATACCACTAATCCAATAACAAATCATGCGTCGGGCCAGG
>CAODLS010730346.1:0-11837 GCA_948243855.1 Flueggea neowawraea
TTTCATTGGCAATTGGTAAATATCATGATGAGGTTTTGTGTGATGTAGTTCCTATTCATGCCAGAGATATCTTGCTTGGTAGGTCGTGGCAATTTAATAGGAGAGCTATGCATGATGGGTACCTCAATAGGTATACATTTACCAAGGATGGGCAGAAGACAACCTTGACGCCACTTTCTTCAAAAGAAGTGTATGAAGATCAATGTAAATTGGAAAGGTTGAGAGTGGAAGGAAAAGAAAAAGAGAATAAAAAGAGTGCCATAGAGAGTGAAAATAAAAAGAGTGAAAAGATTGAGAGAAAACAAAAATAGAATCAGCCTAGAGAGAAAAGTGTGAGGAATATGAGTTTGATAGCTAGAGTAAGTGAGGTTAGGAATGCTTTGTATTCTAAACGTCCTATATGTGTACTCTTATACAAAGGGACTTATTTGGCTACTAACGATCTTAAACCATTTTTGCCTAGTGTGCCTGTTAATCTTTTGGACTTCCTAGTGTGTGTTGATGCTAATTCTAAAGCTGATTTGGTGAAAAAGCTACATAAGCAAGTTAAGGAGCAGATTGAGAAGCAAAATGCCAACGTTGCTTCACGTGTGAACAAAGGAAGGAAGCCTATGATTTTTCAACCTGGAGATTGGGTTTGGGTGCATTTTCGCAAGAAGAGGTTTCCATTTCAAAGGAAATCTAAGCTCAACCCGATGGGAGATGGTCCTTTTCAAATCCTTGAAAGGATTAATGATAATGCTTACAAAGTTGACCTTCCAGGTGAGTATAATGTTAGTGCTTCGTTTAATGTTGATTTGAGTCATTTTGATGTAAGTGATGCTTTAGATTCGAGGACGAATCCTTTTAAGGAGAGGGGGAATGTTATGGAGCACCCTGCTGACCAGAGTCCACATGGTCATGTTGAAGAGCTTCTAGACAATTTTTCGCATTGGCATGTCAAAGAGGATTCTCGGCCAAAGCTTCAAGACCAACGTGGTTCTAATTCAATTAGCATGCCTTTAGGACCCATAACAAGGTCTCGATTAAAGAAGTTTAAGCAAGCAATGATTCATCATCTACAAGGCTTGGTGACCAAGGCTAGTGAAGGATTACAAGGCCACCAAAGTCTTGGAATAATTTCAGCTCAAATCCAATACAACTTAATTAAAATCCAAGTCAATAATGGGTTTAATTAGGTGTATCTTTATTGGGCTGGCTGAATTTGTTTTTGTCATAAAATTATTGGACTATTTTTTATGTATTTCTTTTATGGCAAGTAGCATATAGTTAGGAGTCCTAGTCTATCATTGACAATTATTGTAAGGCTATTTAAACCATTCATAGTTGAATGTATGAGAAGACTTTTTGATGCAATTAAACCCTAAAAACCGAGATTTCTTTTGTCTTTGTGTTCTTGCGTAGAATACATGTCTTCAAAGAACATTCAAGGAGCTTGATCACCTTCTTGTGGAGTGTTTCGAAATTGGAATTCTAAAACGAGTTTTATTTATTCTAATTCCTTGATAATTTGCCTAAGTAATCTTATTTCTAACCATCCTTAGGGGTTGAAACCGAATTGTTGTTGGGGGTTTTCACATTATGGTGTTTGGGGTTCGAATACATAAAGGTGTTCTCAAGCTTATTCGTGGAGGTTCCCGTATCATAAAGAGCCCGAATCAAAACTTTGATCCCTTTCTCCTTTGCTAGTGCGAAACGTGATTGACTACAGGGATTACCAAAGGACGACTCCCCTCTACTCTCACACACACACAGATCTCTAGGTTAGACTATGTGTTCTAGCACTATCAAAACTTGCTTTCTTTCTTTTAGGTTTCAGCTATCTTGAAGAGCAAAGCAAAACAATTTTCTTTCTCCTTTTTAGAGTTTCGGCTAGGGTTTGCACCAGAGGGAGAGTTCTAGGTTTTCCAAAAACCCTAGGGTTTTTATGCCTTGTGTGCTGCCACTTTTAATTGCCCAAACCCTAGAGTTTTATTTCAAAAATAAAACCCTAGATGTAGTGCACTAAGTGGCCGACCATACTCCTACAAAATAGGATACCAACCCTAATTGAAAAACCCTCGTGTATGCCGCACCATTCACCACACCAAGCCCTAGATTTTATTTCCAAAAATAAAACCCTAGATTGTGCATGTGTGGCCGGCCTCTCCACTCCTACAAAATAGGAGATTGCTTCTTGAACAAGTCCTACTTAAACAAGAAGTCTTCTTCCTTCCCTTTTAATTATTTAATTAAACCAGTTAATTAAAACACATTACTAGGCCAAATTTCATAATTCTTTATGGCCTAATGTGTGTGTGCCGAATTTACCATGAGCTCATCTCCTTATGTTTTATTTATCAATATAAACTAATAGCCCGATAGAAAGATAGTTTAAGTTCTAACCCAAATCTTCATTGTGTGTGATCCTGTAGTTCCATTCAATGTCGTAAATGGGTCCAAAATAATTCGAAACCCATAAATCATAATTGGTATCTAGCAAGATGTTATGATTACCCAAATTAAAATGAATGTCAATTATGAATCAACATAACCTAATTACAACCTTATACAACCCTTTGCCTCTCGATATCGAAATTAGCAGAATGCATGAAACATGTCACCCTTATTTATGCTAAAACATTTCATTGATCTATAAGTGATCCTGACTAAATCAAACAAATGATAACACTTATCACTCTGTTTGGGTGTGGCCACACACTACTCAGTTTCACTAATGAAGTGGCCGTTGATATCTTCTCTCTCTTCGAGAGTGGCAATCCCTTTACTTCACTCCTGTTTCTTAGCATGACTCATGGGATACCCAATCATACCCATACTTGTTACTTATTACAAATAATGTTAGGCGTATGTCAAAGTACACGAGAAATCACCCAAGAATCCATAGTAATTTCAGGTCGATGGATTCAAGTATAAGCGTTGTATGAGAAATACTTATGACCTTTCAACCATGTAGCATTCTCATAAGCGAATCGATCCAAAACACTGTTCTCCAACATGTTCTATGTTCTCTAATTGATATCTCATATCCTATGACCAGTAAAACATGATCATCTCACAGAGTACATACTAGTCTTGGTTTATTGTCATTCCCATGACAATAATCGACTAGGGATATTGAAAATAGTATTCTTTATGCTTCAAGATTTTACTATCCAAATCACATATTTGATAACTTAAGCAGAATCACTATTGATGAATGTTTTATCCAATTAAACATGCACAAGAATAATAATGAGATAAAATAATGCCTCATATAATATAATCTGGATACAATGCATTTAGGGCTAGGGTTTACACTAACAGTTATTATGTAAGGTCGGGAGTGGTCGAGCCTTGGGAAGGGTCTGGCATGTGTCCGGAACTGAGGAAAACCAAGTAAGGCAGAAATGGAGTGCCTTGTGTACACTATTCAAGCACTAACGTAAGTAAATCACACCTTATGTACGTAAGGATAATTCGTACGTACGTGAGGTGCTGTTTTTGCACTGTACGTGTTTTCGATGTTTTACGTACGTGAGCTGGGTTTCTGGGATGATTCACGTACGTGAGCTTAAAAGTGACGTATGCAAGGTCCGGTCTGATGCTTCTATACATGATTTTCACCCCGAAAATGTATGCTAGATGTTGGGTAACATACGTAAGGGTCCCCTGATGTACGTGAGGCCAAAACGACGTATCTGAGCATCGATCTGACAGTCTTTAAAGCACCCAACAACCCGATTCTTCATCATTTACCCACCCCTCTCTCACCAAAATCTCTCCCAACGGTTTGAGGCTCTTTCACTTTGTTCGTCCAACCTTCCTGATCAATTTCTAAGGTAAGATTACGTCTCTTTCTTGGTGATTAACTCGTTTTCAAGCTTTTAATCCCAAATTGCTTCTTTGGCCAAATTTCAATTAGAGTTCGAATTTTTGGATAATTTCTGATGAAAGAATGTTTGTTATTGCTAGAATAGGTTAGATAGGACTTAGATTAACAAGAATCAAGCCTTGAAAGAATGTTTGTTCTTGGCAGAGGCAGCTGTGCCATATCTAGCTTCTCAACCACAGCCTCAGCGGCAGCCTATGGCTCAGTCGGATGTCTTCGATCGTCTCGCTCATTTTGACCCCACCGTACTTACTGAACAAGGTCTTTAACAGTTAGCACAACTCTTCATCGTCCTCGGGACTAGGTGCTTGGGCTCGATCATTACCACGGTTTCACCAAGAGCTTCTTTCATGACTCCACCCTTGCGTCTATGAGCTTTTTTTTTATCGCTCATACAGTAGATCTGAACTACACTAGCCAATACAGCTCTTCACCGCATTACCGCACTCACGCCACCGCATCATACTCTTTCTTCCATGTCCAAGATGAACCATAGGCTCTGATACCACTTGTTAGGCCCAGAGCGCCTTATATAGATCGATTTCGTGCACGGGCCTAGTGAAGGAACATAAAGTAGGCCTGACACCACATCTTTACCCAAAATGGGAAAATTACAATTCACACTTGTATCCTAACAATCTCTCCCTCAAGTATGAATATCTTTCATATTGTGCTTAGGCCTGCTCCCCTTACAATGGAAACCACTCTCAGTTATTCAATTTTTTTTTGCCTCCTCGAGTACTAATATGGAATTTTAACCCAATAGCTATTTCCATGACTCTATCCATCTATGAGTTGACCTCATCGCTCACAATAGACAAAGGCTTTACTAGTCAACACAACTCTTCACCGTCTTCCAACCTAGGTGCTTGGGTTTGGTCATTAAAACGGTGTCACCAATAGCTTCTTTCATGACTCCAGCCTTTCATCCATGAGATTTTTTTCGGCCGCTCACACAGTAGATCAGGGCTACACTAGTTAATACAACTCTTCACCACATTACTGTACTCATAACATCACATCATACTCATCCTTACAAGACCCAGCTGAACCGTCGGCTCTGATACCACTTGTTAGTACCGAGGAGCCTTGGAGAATTTCGTACGTGAGCCTATTGAAGGAACAAAAAGTGGGTCTGACACCACATCTTTACCCAAAACCTTAAGACTATTGGTTATGGATCCACACCACTTATATGTCTTTCACACACACACCACAACTCTCCAATATGGGACAATTACCATTCACACTTGTATCCTAGCAATCTCCTCATCAAGTGTGAATCTCTTCCATATCAGGCTTAATCCTACTCCTCCTACAATGGAAATCACTCTCAGTATTGCAAAATTTTATTGGGCCTCCTCGAGTACTAATGTGGAATTTTAACCCAATATCTCTTTCCATGATGCCACCCATCTACAAGCTGACCCCACACTTATAGTAGAGAAGGGCTTTAAAAGTCAACACAACTCTTCACCGCCCGTGGGACAGGGTGCTTAGGCTTGGTCATTACCACGGTGTCACTAAGAGCTTCTCACATGACTCCAAATTTTCGTTTATGAGATTTTTTTACAGTAGATCTAAACTACAGTAGCCAACACAACTCTTCACCATATTACCGCACTCACACCACTGCATCATATTCTTTTTTGCATGTACAAGATGAATCATCGGCTTTGATACCACTTGTTGGACCCGAGGAACCTTGGAGCGATTGATTTCGTGTGTGGGCCTAGTGAAGGAACACTAAGTGGGCCTGATACCACATATTTATCCACAACCTTATCCAAAACCTTAAGGCAATTGGTTGTGGTTCTACACCACTTATATGTATTCCACACACACACACCACAACTCTCCAATGTGAGACAATTACAATTCACACTTGTATCCTAACAATCTCCTCCTCAAGTGTGAATATCTTCCATATTGGGCTTAGGCCTGCTCCCCCTATAATGGCAACCACTCTCAGTTATTCAGAATTTTATTGGTCTCCTCGAGTACTGATGTGGAATTTTAACCCAATAACTCTTTCCATGACTCTACCCATCTAGAAGTTGATCCCACTGCTCACAATAGACAAAGGCTTTACTAGTCAGCAAAACTCTTCACCGTCCTCCAGCCTAGGTGCTTGGGTTTGGTCATTACAATAGTGTCACCAATAACTTCTCTCATGACTCCACCCTTCTGTCTTGGGCTATTTTTCTTTATCCGTTCACACAGTAGATCCTGGCTACACCAGTTAACACAAATCTTCACCATATTACCGCACTTACCCAATGCATCATACTCATCCTTGCATGTCGTAGCTGAATCGTCAGCTCTGATACCACTTTTCATCTCGGGGAACCTTAGAGAGATCGGTTTCAAGCGTGGGCCTAGTGAAGGAACACAAAATTGGCCTGACATCACATATTTGCCCAAAACCTTAAGGCAATTGGTTATGGGTCCACACCACTTCTGTGTCTTTCAAACACACCACAACTCTCCAATGTGGGACAATTACCATTCACACTTGTATCCTACCAATCTCTCCCTCAAGTGTGAATCTCTTCCATATCAGGCTTAGGTTTGCTCCTCCTGCAATGGAAATCATTCTCCATATTGCAGAATTTTATTAGACCTCCTTGAGTACTATTGTGGAATTTTAACCCAATAGCTCTTTCCATGACGCCGTCCATCTACGAGCTAACCCAACCGCTTACAGTAGACAAGGGCTTTACTAGTCAGCACAACTCTTCACCATCCTCGAGACTGGGTGTTTGGGCTCAGTCATTACCACTGTGTCGCCAACAACTTCTCTCATGACTCATTTCTTAGGATTTTGAAACAATGAAAAACTTTAGACAACTTCAATTAAACACCAAGTAACCTGGAAATTTGAAGCCTCGTACTATTGTTAATGACACCTTTAATCACCTACAATCAGAGAATAGAGTGTGTAAGAAGAGTGATAAAGGTTTGGGTTTATAATAAGCCATCCGGTCAGATCAATCTTCTGTAGCATTTTGTTGAATTCTGACTAAGTCCTCTGTTAAAACCCGTTCGATTTTGATTTAAACTCGTCCTATCCCAATTAGATTATGGAATGTTTCTGATGATGTGTAGATGGTTAAAGTGATGTTTTGGTGTTTGAATATGTTTAATGGATGTATTTTGTAAGGTTGGGTGTTGTGGAACCTTCAGAATGATTCGACTCATGTTTGGAAGCAAGAAACGTTGAATGCAAAACCTCTAGTGAAGTCAATGCACATTATCTAGAATTTTAAGAACTGATGATCTGTATACATTGTTTCAGATGTAACATACGTTATTGTTTTGTCTAATGTACATTGTTGACAATATAACGTATGTTGTCTTCTATGTTTCAGAACAGAACCATCTGGAGTCAATTTTTACCCCGATGATGTATGTTGTATGTAATGGGACATATGTTCTAAAGGTTCAAGATGTATGTTGCATATAATATAATGTACAATGCTTTGAATTTCATTGAAACACACTATTTCTATATGCAACTCGTTTTAAACCCAAAACCCGACTTTTTCCGTATGTCTCCACCATTTTCTCCCTCTCTCAACCTCAGATCAATTCCTTCTCTGTTCCATTGCTTGACCAACATTCCTAATAATCTCCAGAGGTAAGATTTCAGTTCTAATATCTTATTTTCACTCATTTCATGTATTTAATCTCTGAAATTCATTTTAGGCCGAATTGCTTAGGGTTTTAGATTTTGGATGATTATGATAAAATGGATGCTTGAGGTTGTTAGATTATGATTTCTTGAGGTTAGATAAACATACATATAGCTTGAAATCACGACATTTGATGAGTTATTGTTTGGGTTAGGGTTCAATTCGGATTTGGTCTAATTTTTAGAGATTTTGAGTTGTTTTTGAGAAACTAATTATGGATTTGAGTTCCTAAGGTTCATTAGAGTCATTGTGGGGGATTAGATTCAATTTATATTGGTTGAATTGGATTTGAGGACCATTTGTGTAATTTTCAATTTGGAGAACCATTGTGTAATTTTTCATTTAGGGACTAAAATATGATTTTACACATATTTGAGGATTAATTAGTAACTTTGGAGAGTTAGGGACTGAAATATAATTTGGAATATTTTGGAGACTGGTTCTTAATTTTCCATATTCCGGGGACTAGAGTGTAATTTTACACTTAGACATATTTTTGAATTATTATGTTAGACTTTGACTCGAAATTGATTATTGGGCTTTGTTTGAGCGTTTAGGTTTTTATATGCATGTGCACATATTACGGTACAACCACAATACCATATTTTGATTTGTTTTGGATATGTCGATTATAGCTTTGCTTGGTTTTCAAAGAGACCATTTATTCACCGGTGGACCGCGATCGGGATTATTTGCTCGGCGTCCAGGTGAGTGGATGACAGCTTCAGACACATAGGTTGTGTCTTTTAAATCATTATTGCTTTTTCTATGTCTGGACTATGACATGTAATCTGGAATGAGTAAATGATAGGAAATCCAAAAAATCAGACCTACGTGACAACCTTTGTTGTGGGAATCATTTTGGTTTTTACCCCCTTCTTTTTCCTTGTTTATTTCTTACTTCATCTTTCAGGTGTTCTTAATAGCGATCGTTTGATCTTCCGTGCTTAGTGAGGTGTAGTTGTCAACAGTGAGAGCCCTATTGTTCAAGCCCAAGTTTTGTTATGTTAGATGCTCCACACCGGGTAGTGGGTTATAGTTTTGTATCTGATATATATTATTTATCAAATTTTAGTTATAATCACTTAATTTGTATTTTTGATTTTGTGATAGTATTTTATTACTATATTCTAATATTCACGAATATTATTTTCTAAACTCATATTTGTTAAAATGTTTTGATGTGGTTAATAAGCCGGCTAAGATTAATAATATGAATTTGGGTAGATGTTTGATCTTTGATGTTTGTGCGAGATGGACCGAGCTTCCACAAACGGTTCGCCTCGTACGCCGGTCATGGTTCGGGACAGGTTGTGATAGGGTTTAGTTGGGTGAAGGTCAAAAAATGGTAGAATTAAAGATACGAGGTTGATCTTGTGTGGGAAAGCGAATTCGAGAGTCAAGGAACCATTTTTGTGACTATCGGGTTTTGTAGGGTTTTAGAGTTTTGATTTGAACTTCGTCATTTCTAGGTTTTAAGAAGCTAGGTTCAAAGGTGGTTATCGGATTTTTGCACAAAAATGGGAGGGAAAAAAATTTGGAATCTTTGAGGCTTTATGTGATTAAACTTATTTCAAGTTATTAATGATGTCGTTGAATTGATCAAACATCTCTTGAATAGTGTCTTCCTCCATCATGAACAACTCATATTTGTGAACAGGAAGGGAGACTTTGTTCTTCTTGACTTGTGAGGTGTCCTGATAGGTGATCTCAAAAGACCTCCAAATCTCTTGAGCATGTTGACATTGCTGGACTTTGTTGAATTAAGTCTTGCTTAAAGCACAAAAGAGTATGTGCATAGCATTGTTGTTGTAGCACACAATCTTCTTGTCATAGCAAGTCCATTCAGCCTTTTGTTTGATCCTTTCAACACCATCAACAGATTTCTTGGGGACATATGAACCAGTTTTGGCAGCATCCCTTATTTCCTCAGCTTCACACTTGAGAAACACCATCATCCATGTTTTCCAATAAATTTAATCACTGCCATCAAAGAAAAGAGCTCTATTAATAGCCAAACCTTCATATCTATGTATGTGATAAACACTCATTTATACATATTTGTACCGCTAATTTCTTATTGTTTTTGTTATTATTCGAGTGTTATTGATAAGTTTTGGTACTTTAATCGTACATAATTGCATTTTCAGGCCATGTGATCATGTCTTGATAGAATTGAGCAAAACAAACCAAAATGGATATTAAACGATGAAGTTTAAGGCACCAATGAAAAGACACTATCTTGGAAGCCAATACACGGCATGAAAGGTCTTGTTGTGTCCGTGTGTGACAAGCCTAAGCCAAAACACGCGTGCAGAAGCAAAGACACGGCCTGTCATCATAAGACATGACCGTGTAATATTCATTTATGTCCGTGTCCTTCTAGCCAGAACCAAATGCATCTCTATTGAAAATACACGATTTGGAAGCCCAAGACACGACCGTGTTATTTCATGATCTGCCCGTGTCCTATTCACCAGAGTCAACTGCACATTCATAATGCAAGACACGACCTTGTAATGGAATTGTGTCCATGTCTTACCAGTTTTGGAAGCAAACGCGTCAAAGGGTTGAAACGATAGAGTTTTAATGCAATAAACAGTTTGAGAGTCAAAGACATGGCTGTGTAATTATGATTTTGCCAGTGTCTTTCCAGCTTCGTGAATTATGCCCTATTTTGACCTATTTAAGGGACTTTCGGGGTTAAACCAAGCGGAAGCCGCCATTGACACAAAAAAATAGAGTTCTAAAGAGGGAAAGAGCTGGGTTTCAAGGGGAGAACATTCTTGGAGTGGATCGACATCAAAATCGAGTGGATTTCTTGAAGATTGAAGGATTCTCAATGGGTTCTTTCGTTCTCTCTTGTTTTCATTTCATTTTTGTTGTTGTTTCTACTGATATTATGAGCGAAATTAATATGCATCTAGATGTGATGAACCCTAGGATGAATTTATAGTTGGGTTATGTTATTTTGGTGCTTTTTTCATGAATTGAGACTCATCTATGATATATGTTATTGTTGTTGGATTGATTCTACCGGTCTTTTGATTCGACAATTGATTGTATGCGTGAGAATTGAGAGATTTATC
The DNA here is from genome assembly GCA_948243855.1 of Flueggea neowawraea. NCBI lineage: Eukaryota > Viridiplantae > Streptophyta > Magnoliopsida > Malpighiales > Phyllanthaceae > Flueggea > Flueggea neowawraea. The sequence continues at coordinate 10,656 of CAODLS010730346.1, forward strand.
ATGTGTTTTGAATCGCTCATAGGTGAGAGGAGTTGTACGCAAACCTAGAGATAGGTCAACGTAAATCTTTCGGATTAAGGTCAAACTTAATATGAGAATTCATTAATCTTCGTTAATGCAATGTGGGGGTATTAATTAGGAAGAGATTCCGGTTAATCAACTTGACATTAGATGTTAACAGACTCCAGAGAGAGGTTAATTTATGTTATGAATTCCTACGGTCCAATTGTATGAACATATGACTTAGTGACGAGGTCAGTTTTGCTTAGTTAGTCCTAGGGGATTCAACAACGGGATGCTACTATTACCCTTGATTGCCCGGTTCCTAAACGCTCTTTGTGCTGCTGTGTTGTGTGTTGGCGTATCTCCATTCCTACCCATTTAGTTTGTAGGCTAGATAATAGAGAGAGAGTTATTACTAGTACTCTTAGTCTCTGTGGGATACGACACTCGGTACTCAGGTCCGCATACTACAATCAATAGGTGCGCTCCCAGGCTACCAAGTTTTTGGCGTATCTATGTATGGTATCTAGAGATGCCATTTTTCAAATATTTCACCGTTTGGTTGTTAAGCCAAAATATTTATCTAGAGTACAAGCTCTGACACCAGTTGTTGGTCCAAAGTATGACACTCCAAGGAGGGGGTGAATTGGAGTTTTAAAGATTTAAAAACTTCGTTTGAAAACTTTTGCAAACTAAAGCATAAAACAAGTAAAATCAAATTATAAATGTGAAAGCAATAAAGCCAACAATCCACAAGCAAATAAGACAAGTATAAAGTAAAGTAAAGAAAGTAAAGAAGAGACAACTAATCCAATTTATAGTGGTTCGTTCCTTTCGACATACGTCCACTCCTCTATAGAGATTTCAATTCACTATCTCCTCACTTTTAGGTTGAGTGAAATCATTTACACCACTTGTTTTTGCGAGATTAACAAGTAAACTGTTACACCTTATTTTTATGGGCGCAACAAGAAAACCGTTCAACACTAGTTTTCCAAGGCTCACTAGTAACCACTCTTTTTTCTAAGGCACAACAAGGAAACCTATCTACCCCAAGCAAACAACCTTGCTTGATACAAAAATCAATCCAAAAAATAACATATTTAAGATAACATCAACCCAGAAATTTGATAGTAAGTAAATAGCCCAAATGGGTTAGAAAGGCAGGAGTAGAAGAGA
>CAODLS010730356.1:0-20152 GCA_948243855.1 Flueggea neowawraea
TTATCCACTTAGCAACATACTAATCTTTAATTCATTATCATTCCCATGATAATGATCGATTAGGGACATTTAGAATAGTATTCCTTTTATCTTTATGGTTTTACTATCAAGTCACGTACTTGATGGCATAAAGAAGAATAAAATATTCATGGAGTTTTATCTTCATAAAACATGTTATATTTCATAAAATGAAATTCCTCTTTATTAAATAATGACAATGCACATTAATGATTGGACTAGGGCATAATTCTAACAAAGAGAAGATGTGCTTAGTAAGTTGGTCCATTCTTTCTCTTTTCTCTCAACTAGTCGTCCCTTTCTCTCTCTTTCAACTCTCTCTTCTTGTTCCAGCCGAAATCTTCAAGGAAGAAGGGAAAGGATACTTGATCCCTTCTCCATCCTTGTGATTAAAAGGCTTCCAAGCTTATTTTGAACAAGAGAACACGTTTTTCTCTTTGTTGTTGTTCAAAACCGGATTGCTTGATTTGAAAGGGCAGATTTTTATGCTAGCACACTAGGTTGTTTGTGTGTGTGATTTGGTAGAGAGGAGTGGCTGTTTTCAGCAGTCCTTTAGTGGCATTAACAAGGTTTAAAGGGATCAAAAGCTTGCTCTTTTAGTTCGGCTCCTTTGGTGGCACAAATTTCGTTTTGGTCTTCCACAAACTAGGTATATTTCTTGACACCAAATTTCTATTTTGTACGTGCATGTTCTTTGGTGATTTTTTCCTATTTTTGGTTGAACAAATACCCTTAAAAGACTCATAAGAAACCTAACAAAGACTGCTCATTTGTGATGAGTGTCCCCGATTTCTTTGAAAAACCTCCAATGGCAGTGCTTTGCATACTCATGTCCGAAGATAGGTTATGAACCCCATTTACTTGTCCTTGTTTAGGTTCAAGCAAGTTACGAGTAACCCTTTTCAGTTCTTATTCATATATATATTTTTTATTCTCAAGAACCTGCATGCCATTGTTCAAGTAAATCAATGATTTGAATGGAAAGAAAAAAATTCGAAGAAAAAAATTTGATCACAAGCTTGAGACTCATACTAATCCAAAACAGTAAATTTAAGGTCTCAAAGTAACACATGCATATTCAAAATTCTCAACTATTCAATTAATTGAAACAATCAAACAACATGTGCACCCACACCCACAATATCAAGATTTTAATTCAGAATTTGTCATCCCCTACCCCACACTTAATATTGGACATTGTGTTCAATGTTAACAATAAAGCATGAATTTAAGTGAAGATAGGGAGAGGAGAAAAAATAGAGTTGTGGGACTTCCCTGAATAATAGGTCTGAAGTGATGAGCTCAAAATTGCTTGGATTCTGTTCAAAAGCTGGAGAAACCTTGCAAAATAATAGAAGCACTAAAAACCTAAAGAAAACAAATGAAATGGTTAATTAAAAGATGGGGTTGCCTCCCAAGAAGCGCTTGTTTAACTTCATTAGCTTGACATTGATGAAAAGAAAACAAAACAACTAAATAAAGAAAAAGAAATATAAACAAACAAAACTAAGTAACAGCACGACCAAATAAACAAAAGAAACTAACAAAAGAAAACAATGAAACACGAAAAAGCAAAATAAATGAACGCAAATAAATAGAAAATGGCTAGATTAATAAAGGTAAAGTTTTCCTAATATCTTATTCCCCGACAACGGCACCAAAAACTTGGTAGCAGGTAAGCGCATCTATCGATTGTTGTGTGCAGACCTAAGTACCGAGTGTCGTATTCCATAGAGACTAAGAGTACTAGTAATAACTCTCTCTCTATTATTTAGCCTATAAACAGAAAAGGAATGGACACATGCCAATAAACAACATAACAACACAAAGAGAGTTTAAGAACCAGGCAATTAAGGATAATAGTAGCATCTAGATGTTGAATCCCATAGGACTGCCTAAGCAAAATCGAACTCGTCACTAAGTCACTTGTTCATACAATTGGACCGTAGGAATTCCTAACATACATGAACCTCTCTCTCGAGTCCGTTAACATCTAACGTCATGTTGATTAACCAGAATCACTTCCTAATTAATACCCCATGTTGCATTAATATTGATTAATGAATTCCCATATTAAGTTTGACCTTAATCTGGAATATTTACGTCGACCTATCTCTAGGTTTGGGCGCAATTCCTCTCACCTATGAGCGATTCAAAACACATGATAAATCTCTCAATTTCCATGCATGCAATCAATTGTCGAATCAAAACACTGGTAGAATCAATCCAACAACACAATATTATAAATCATAGATGAGTCTCAATTGATGAAAAAGCAACAAAATAACAAAATCCAATCACAAATTCATCCTAGGGTTCATCACATCTAGATGCATATAAGATTAGTTCATAATTGCAGAGAATAAAACAATAAGACTGAATGAAAACGAAGAGAGAAAGAGGGAACCTATTGAGAATCCTCCAATCTTCATGAAATCCACCCAAAACTTGAAGAAAATCCACTCCAAAGGCGTTCTCCTTTTGAAACCCAGCTCTCTCCCTGTCTGGAACCTTTTTTTTGTGTGTCAATGGTGCCTCATTCACTCTAGGGCTAGTTCCAAGCTTAAATAGGACGAAATTGTGTGTTCTAGTGAGACACGGCCCGATAAAAACATTACACTGCCATGTGTTCGGTTCCCAAACCGTGTCTTGCTTTAAAACTTCGTCCTTTCAGCTCTTTGACGTATTTGGTTCCGAAACTGGCAAGACACGGACAAAAATTATAACACACAGTCGTGTCTTGCTTTCTAAACGTGCATTTAACTCTGGCAAATAGGACACGGGCAGAACATGATATTACATGGTCGTGTCTTGGGCTTGCAAACCGTGTCTTTGTCCTGGATGAAATTACACAGCCGTGTTAGTGAGTCCTAAACGATGTCTTTCCAGTGGTGCCTCAGACTTTGTCATTTATTCTCCGTTTTGGTCTATTTTTTTTGTAATTCCATCAAGACACCATTAAACGACCTGAATAACAAAATATGAACTAATAAAACACCAGAAGCTATGAAAACAACTCAATTATAACCAACATGATAGGAATTTGACAATACAAATGTGTATAATTGAGCGTTCATCAATCATTTCGTGTAATTTTCTTCTGGTCAGGCAGTCGGAGTTCAGCCAGCAACTGGTCTGACCGTTGTACTGGTTGTGCCGGAGATGGATGATGGTCCCCATCTAATAAGCTTTCTACAGCTCAAGCCACCGAGATTTAAGAGCACGGTGGGGAAGGATCTGCAGGACTTTATCTTTGAAATCGAGTGTTGCTTCAGTGCTCTAAACTACACCGACAATGCTTAAAGGATCATTTATGCAACATTTCTTCTGAGTGGTTGTATGGAGCTATCATGGAGGTTTTAAGAAATGAGGTGACATCTGAAAGAGCAAGAACCACACTATAAGGGAGGGTTGAATAACAAATAACAAGAAAGACGAACACAGAGAATTTAGAGTGGTTCAGCCTAACTCTTGCCTCATCCACTACCTAAATGTCACCACTTAGGATTTCCACGATACTCAAACCTTTCTTACAACTTTTACTTTTGAGCTAAGTGAGAACGCTAACAATTCTTGATTTTGGTTCAAGAATAAACCAATGCAGGATATACCTTTGATCCCACTCTCATAAACCCTTTGGTTTGAATAAATAATTCACTCACCAACTGATTTGAACAAGGATACAAGTAATAGAAAATCTGAAGTAAACTCAAGAACACTTCTATCACCAGGAACAATAATGAAAATCTTGAATTAGATTACCAATTAATAGAAGATGCATTGTTGTTGTACCCTCTACTGTTCGAGAAGTGTCTTTATACTTCCTTGAATTTTGCTAGCCGTTGTGAGTCAATTCTTGCCTATTGGAGTGTGAAATCAATCTTGATTTTCCTTTCCTTTTTAGTTCTTACTCGAGTAATACTGGAGTCTACTCGAGTAATTCTAGTATTGATCTTAAGTGTTCAAACTCAACTCATGACTTACTCGAGTAAGATAATTATCTACTCAAGTAATCGATCCTTTATGACTGTTGCACATTGATGTCCTTCCATATCAAACTTGATTGACTTAGATCTTTTTAGTTCATGAAAACATGCTTACTCGAGTAAGGAAAACTCCACTCGAGTAAATCTGGTTTGTCTTACTTCTGGGTCTTTTGAAGGATACGCTCACTCGAGTGATCACAAATTCTACTTGAGTAACTTTCTCCACTGGTTGCTTTATTGATTTTTTGAGCCATGCTTGCTCGAGTGACTTTAAGTCCTACTCGAGTGATTTCATCAACCAACGACATTCTAAATGTTAATACTGCACGAGTGAATTTAGTTTCTACGCGAGTGACTTGTGACTTCATATTTTCTGGGCGCATTGTTTGGTCGAGTAACATCCTATCGTGGTCGTTGTAACTCGGCATTTACTCGAGTAATGTTTGGCTCTACTCGAGTGGGACCTGGAAATCAAATTCTCCTGGGCATGACACTTACTCGAGCAACTATCAAGTCTACTCGAGTAACCCTTCCTTCCTTCAAATACTTTCATCTTTTGGCAGCATTTGTTTGATATTTCTTTTGGTTAACTCATTTGCCAGCACTTGTTAATCATCAAAACATATGTGGATCTAAATGTGAACTACCCTTGGTTCCACAATCTCCCCATTTTTGATGATTACAAAACATTAGGAAATTTCTAGTCACCCATAAGAGTATGCCTATCTTTGGAAAGATAAAAACATAATATAAAGATTGATCAAGGCATAAATCCTGGTCGCAAGAGTTAGTCCATTCACCCAAACGTCATAATCAAAACACCAAGTTGTCTCCTCTCTTTTTTTATAATCAAAACAACCAAAAACAAAGAGAGAAAGCAAGAAAGGACGGAATCATTCAACATAAAATACATAACCAAATCCAAATAGTGTAATAGAGAATCATCCAAGTACATAACCAAGTTCAAAGAAAACCAACACAAATAGAAGCATAAAAGGAATGCAGATGATGCAAGTGAAAATGTTGATCCATTGGTGAGAGGCATCAAAACATAGCAATCATTGTGCATGAGCGAAAGTGGCGTCGATGGAGAGGAGCAACTAATCTTGTCCCAAATATTGTGTACCATGTCAAAAACGTTCTCCAATACCTTTTCCATAGTGCTAAAATTTTCCTTAAGCTCTTAAAACTCTCTAGCACTCGCCACGGCATGATCCAAAGGTGGAGGAACATAGGCTCTAGTTTGCCTTCCACTCCTTGAACTTTGGACAGTTCTATGAATGGGTGGAGGAATCCTAACATTTGGATTAACAAACCTATCAATATCTGTCTGAACATGTGGCCCATAAATCCAACCCCTAGTAATGGTGTTTATCATCCTCATATTTGCAAAGTTAACATTGGTAAACATCCAATTATGAGTCACCGAAATGTAGTCATGACCCGAGAGAGGAACATTGTTCATTCGAAGAACTTTGGTGATCGAAACACCATAAGGAAACCCTTCCTTCTTTGGGCGAGTATGGTATCTGGTGTTGTGAAGAAGCTTCCATTTGTGTTTCATCCACTTCATGATCAATGAAGCGAAGTTGATGTGAACCTCTTTCACCAAGTACAATATGATTTCAACATTCGTTTTGTTTATATAATTTTGGGTATCCTTCTTAGGAGCCACATGTTGAATTTGGTTTTGATGATGATTAATGAAAAACATCTATGAAAAGAAGTGTAAAGGTGCAGACTAGCTATTGTGCGAATAGAAAAGGTTGTAATGCATGCATTATGGATGATATAGGCGTAGAAGGCGTTGTAGTGCACATAGAAGTATTGATCCAAAATGCAATGAGCATCAGATGTTGATCTACACACGTAGATGAGAGAATGTCCAGATGAGCTAAAATGATTGGTGATGATGTTACGTCAAGGAGTAGTAGAATGCGCGCAGAAGGAAAGAGCAACATTATGAAAAAGACTCTTACTACGCACGTGGTAAGGTATACTAAGCGCGTAGACGAGTATGAAAACTAAATCTAGCAGGCAACAAATTCTATTGTGTTTCAGACTTTTAAAAATAGAATATTTGCTGACAGATTAGAATACATCAGAAGTTCACATTCTACGCACGTATAGCTCTTGATACGCACATAGAAATGGATAAGCTGGACTAGATGAGGACAACGAAAAAATGCTCCTCGGGATTTGAATTTGAATATTCTTTAGCACAGTCACGTAAAGAATCAATGGTGCAATCCTAAATGAAGTCGTCCATGCACATAGAAGAGGATATTGTACACGCAGTAAGCCACTTGGTGAAAATGCATAATTCTAGAAGTCAGTCCAATACACGCCGTATGCGGTACAATTCACGTAGATCATGATAGTATGCACGTAGAATAAGCATTAACACGCTACTGGGTTGAATCCTATGCAACCCAGTCTATTCAAGGCAGGCGCTACTGGGTTGAATCCTATGCACGTACAAGGAAGATCAAGTCACGTAGAACTCAGTTGGAACAAGGTACTAAGCACATAGCTAATATATAACGCGCGTAATATAAGGTGATGCCAATTAATTTGGAATTCTACACTCTCTCACAATGACTACTTCAAGGCTTCAACGATTTTATTGTTGGGTTTCTTATGCGACTAATCAACAATATACGCAGCGGAAAAACACAAGAAACATGCCACAAGATCCAAGTATGATAATATGATCATATTAAATTAGTCCATAATTTTATTACCTCTCACTTCAATGATCGAATTTCAACAAACACCAAAAGAGCCCAGATCGAAAGTTGATCCCTTTCTCCTTAGCTAATGCCGAATTGTTATTGACTTAGGGATTGGAAAATGACGAATCCCCTCTACTTACACACACACACACAAGATCAAAGGGTTAGGATCACGTGTGCTAGCACTCAAGAACTCTTTTCTTGCTTTTTGCGTTTCAGCTAGAATTGCACAAGGGAAGAGTGAGGGATTTCTGAAATCCTATTTAGGGATTGGTTTATTTTCTTCCATCACTTTTTTTACCCCCTAGAGTTTTTATTTCACAAATAAAACCCTAGATCTGATCCAATTAGTGGCCGGTTATACTATTATAAAATAGGAGAGCAACCCTAATTCTATGCCGCCACTTTTATTCATTGCACAAACCTTATATTGTGCCTTTTAGTGGCCGGCCTCTCAACTCCTAAAAAATAGGAGATTGCTTCTTGAATAATTCCTACTCAAACAAGAAGTATTCTTCCTTCCCTTTTAATTATTCAATTAAACATTTTAATTAAAACATCATTAGTAGGTTGAATTCATAATTCTTTATGGCCTAAAAATGAGTGTGCCGAATTCACCTTGAGCCCACCTCATTATGTTTTAACCATTAACATAAATTAATGGCCCGAAAAGAAAATTAGCCTCAGTCCTAACCCAAAACTTTATTGTTTGCGATCCTGTTGGTTCATTCAATGTTGGAATTGGACCCCAAAATTAATTTAAAGCCCATAAATCATAATTGGTCTCTAGCAAGAACTTATGATTACCAAAACTGAAGTGAATGTCAATTACAAGTCAACGTAACTTAAATACAATCTTATATAACCCTTTGCCTCCCGATATATGAATTATCATAAGGCATGGAATGAATCACCCTTATTTTTGTTAAAACATTTCCTTAATCCCTTTGTTTGGGTGTTGCCACATGCTACTCAGTTTCACTAATCAAGTGGCCGGTGATATCTTCTCTATTTTTGAGAGTGACAATCCCTTTACTTCACTCATGTTCCTTAGCATGACTCATGGCATACCTAATCATACCCATATTTGTTATTCATTAAAAATAACGTTAGGCATATGTCAAAGTATATGATAAATTACCCAAGAATCCGTAGTGATTTCAGGTCGAGAGATTCAAGTATAATTGTTGTATGAGAAATACTTATGACCTTTCAACCATGTAGTATTCTCATAAGTGAATCGATCCAAAACACTGTTTCTAACATTTTTTTATGTTTTCTGATTTATATCTCATATCCTATGACCACTAAAATATGATCATCTCACAGAGTACATACTAGTCTTGGTTTATTGTCACTCTCATGACAATAATCGACTAGGGACATTTAGAATAATATTCTTTTATGCTTCAAGGTTTTACTATCAAAATCACATATTTGATAACTTAAGTAGAATCACTATTCATGGATGTTTTTATCAAATTAAACATGCATAAGAATAATAATGAGATAAAACAATGCCTCATAATATTTATATATAAAATATAATTTTGATACAATGTATTTGGGGCGAGGGCTTACACTAACATAAGGGTCTCTTTGGTTCTTACTGATGTCGTAGATTAAACCTTGTAGAGCATATCGGGGCTATGGATTAAGTTGGAAGAGATTGGTTAATTGAGTGAGTCACCGTTAACTATTACTCTATCGGTTTGAATGCTTGATATTTATCTTTTGTGTATGTGATCAACTGAAAGGGTTGAACAGATGAAATACCTTGGCTAGGCATTTATTCCTATTGATTTATGTTCATTACATTTCAATTCTCTTTACTTTAATTTACTGTTTTTGTCTGTGTGGATATTTAATCTTTGTCCACTACATTTCTTGTTTATATTATTTATTATGTTTTCTTGTTTTCGGCAAGTAAATATACTTTACCAATCTCTATGGATTGACCGTGTTCACTACTATACACAATTTTTTTTCTGAACATGTTAATTATATTTTTACGGGTTCGGCACCCTATCACCTTGTGTTACATATTCAAACTCTACAACATCTTGTGAGTCATTATTAATCTATGTCCTATCTTTAGCGGTTATTTGTGGTTCTTTTATTTCTTCTAGAAGTACTTTACTCCCACTATTTCCTTTGGAAATGAATTGTTTTTCTAAAAAGACACAGCTTCATGCAATAAACACTTTATTCTCGAAACGATTGTAAAAGTAGTATCCTTTTGTTTCCTTTGGATACCATATAAATATACACTTTCCGGATCTAGGTGTTAACTTTTTAGAAACTTGACGTTTCACTAAAGCTTTGCATCCCCAAATCTTTAGAAAAGACATTATGGGGTTTTTCCCATTCCATATCTCATATGGTGCCTTTTCAACCGCTTTAGATGGAGTTTGGTTAAGTATGAAAGTAGCAGTTTCTAAAGCAAACCCCCAAAATGACACGGGAAGATATGTTTGACTCATCATTGATCGAACAATATCCAATAAAGTTTGATTTCTCCTTTCGGACACACCATTCCATTGTGGCATTCTTGGAGGGGTAACTTGTGTGATTAACGCTCAATTATACATATTTGTATTGTTGAATTCCTATCATTTTGGTTATAATTGAGTTGTTTTCATAGGTTCTAGTATTTTATTGGTTCATATTTTATTTTTAGGTAATGTGATGGTGTTTTGATAGAATTGAATGAGAGCAAGCCAAAACGGAGATTAAACGACAACTTTCTAGGCTTTCAACACAAGACGCGGTATGGGACCACAACACACGACCGTGTAATACTGTGTCCTATTTGTCATTGTTAAATGCACCTCAAGGACACAAGGCACGATTTGGAAGACCAAGACACAGCCGTGTAATTTCATGATGTGCTCGTGTCCTATTCATCAGAGTTAAGTGCACATTTAGAAAGCAAGACATGACCTTGGAGCCCAAGACACGACTGTGTCTTAGAAGTTTTGTCCGTGTCTTTCCAGTTTTGGAACCAAACGCGTCAAAGAGCTGAAACAAAAAAGTTTTAAAGCAAGACACAGTTTGGGAACCGAAGACACGGCCGTGTAATGTCTGTATAGCGTCATGTCTTACCAGAACACACCATTTCAGCCTATTTATTCTTTGAACAAACCCTATAGCAAAAGAGTCTCCATTTGCACACAAAAACAGAGTTCTAGAGAGGGAAAGAGCTGGGTTTCAAGGGAAGAACGTCCTTGGAGTGGATCGACATCAAAATCGAGTGGATTGCTTGAAGATTGAAGGATTCTCAACGGGTTCTTTCTTTCTATCTTGTTTCCATTTCGTTTTTGTTGATTTATCTACTTATATTATTAGCTAAATTTGTATGCATCAGTTGTGATGAACCCTAGGACGAATTTGTGAATGGGTTTTGTTATTTTGTTGCTTTGTTCATGAATTGATATTCATCTATGATATATATATAGTGTTTTTGTTGGATTGATTATACCGGTGTTTTGATTCGACAATTGATTGCATGCGTGCGAATCGAGAGATTTATCGTGTGTTTTGAATCGCTCATAGGTGAGAGGAGTTGCACGCAAACCTAAAGATAGTTCGACGTAAATATTCTGGATTAAGGTCAAACTTAATATGGGAATTCATAAATCAGTGTTAATGCAACGTGGGGGTATTGATTAGGAAGAGATTAAAGTTAATCAACTTGATGTTAGATGGTAACTAACTTGAGAGAGAGGTTAATGTATGTTAGGAATTCCTACGGTCCAATTGTATGAACAAGTGACTTAGCGACGAGGTCGGTTTTGCTTAGGTAGTCCTAGGGGGATTCAACATCTGGATGCTATTGTTACCCTTGATTGCCCGGTTCCTAAACTCTCTTTGTGCTGTTGTGTTGTGTGTTGGTGTGTCCCCATTCCTTTTGTGTTTATAGTCTAGATAATAGAGAGAGAGTTATTACTCGTACTCTTACTCTCTGTGGGATACGACACTTGGTACTCAGGTCTGCATACTACAATCAATAGGTGCGCCTCCCTGCCTTCCATTGTGAAACATCGCACACATTTTAAGATGATCTTCAAACTCTTGGTTTAAGTATTCTCCACCACGATTGGATCGAAGTAATTTAATATTCTTGCCAAGTTGGTTTTGTACTTTACTATTGAATTCCTTGAACTTTTCGAAGGATTCCGATATGTGTCTCATAAGATAGACAAATCCCTACCTACTGAAATCATCAGTAAAAGTGATGAAGCACAAATAACCTCCTCTAACACTTTGTAATATCTTAATTTTTCCGACTAATTATTCCGGTAATTTTCCATTGAAATTTTTTTTCGAATTAATTATTTTTGACAGATTAATTTTTAGTTGAAATATTAATTAAATAATCAATAATATTTTTGGAGCATCAAATTTTTGTTTATGTTAATAGAATTTTTGAAGTGTATTGAGGAGTTAAATTGAGTGAAAATTGATTAGAATTGGAAAAGAAAAAAAAATTGGAAGATAAGAAATAGAGAAACAAACTACTGGTTGTTTGGTTGAGAGGATCAAACGACATGTCATTTTTCAAGTAATCAGAAGATGCCATGTCGTTCGTCTCTGTGTGAGCCGAATTATTAGAAATGAAACAACACTGTTTCTGATAAAGAGGAAACGACACCATTTTGTCTCAACCCAACCGACTTCGTTCTTTCTTTTTCTTTCTTCCTCTTCTTTCGTTGCTCTAAACAAAACCTAAAACCCACAAAATCAACTTTCTCTCCTTGTCCTGATTCTCTCTCTCGATTTGTTCTCTCTCTCTCTCTTCTTCTTTGATTTGGCTAAAGATACAAGGTGATTTTCTCTCTCCCTTTTCTCTTGTTTTCCAAATTAATTAAAGAACAAAATTGGCTATTTTGGTCAGTTTTGATGAATTTCTGGACGGATTGAGGTGGGTTTTGTTGGATTTAATGTGGGGAGATTGTGAGGAACACGAAAATGGGTTGAAAATGGAAAATTGGATGGTTTTTGATGAAAGTGCAATTCGGTCTGAATCTTTGGGGACGATTTTGGACGGATTTTAATGCTTTGGATGGGAACCGATGATGAATTTAGGTTTTAGGGGTTGGTAGGATTGGATTGGAATGATTACAAACATTAGGTTATGCTCGGTTCATATTTTAAAGACGTTTTGGTGTTGTTTGTATATGAAAAGCACTAAAAACGTAGTTTGCGAAATTCTGAATCAATTGATGACTGGACTTGACTTTTTACGAAATGGACCAAATCTGATTGTCAGATTTGTAATTTTAAGAACTGAGGGGTTAAATTTGTAATTTTAAATATTGGAGAATTAATTTGTAAATTTCAAATACTTAGAGGACTAAATTATAAATTCTAAAAACTTTGGGGACTAAGTTATAATTTTTTATGTCTTCGGGACTAAATGGTAATTTTACATAAGTTAGGGACTAAACTGTAAGTTTACGTAGATTCCATTTTTTGAGGTCTTAACGATAGATCTTCGACCGAAATAGATTTTCGACGATGAGTGTCTGCATTTGTATTTGCATTTTGTATATTTTTGTAATGTCACAGTTACCATATCTAATATTTGTTATAATTAATTTTGTAGTCTGTTATGTTTGATTTTTGAGGTGGCCAGCTATTCACTATTGGACCACAATTGGATTATTAGCTCGATTTCTAGGTGAGTGTTATGACAGCTTCAGACACATATGTTGTGCCTTCAACTCTGTATCATTTTTTTCGTATTTAGACTTATTTATGTAATACAGATTAATTAATTTTTTGGTTGATTAATAATCTGACTTCTGTGATAATTCTGGAATAATAATTTTGTCCTTCTGAAAAATTATAAATTATAATTATTATTATTATTATTAATTTATGTAATAAATAATTTGTCTACTCCGTATGCATGTTTGTAATAAAAATTATTTTTGAAAATTATTTTGAATTCTAAAATAAATACTCTGTTTGAAATAAATATATTTCTATACTAAGTATTATATTTTCTGAAATTAAATATATTTTATGTAATAAATAGTTTATCTAAATTTAAATAAGTTTTCTGATATAAGAATTATGTTTAGAATTTTAGAATATTTTATGTTCTACATTTTATTCTGAAAATAATTATATTTATCTATAACTAATTGTCTGCTTTGTACATCTATTAGTTTTAAATATATTTACATATGTTTTTGATAAATATATATATTTTCATATATTTTTTATATGAGACACCTAGTTACGATGTAACGTAGCCTTTGCTATACAAATGTCCGATGACCTTTACCTTAGTGACGATACCCTATGCCTAAGTGGTGGTATCCTTTTTGCCTATGTGATTATTTCATCATCGAGTCCACACGACTCTGATTATCTGATCCTAGTCCCGATAATATTATTTTTAAATAATATTTTTGAAGATAAATATTATCTTTGATCACAAATCGTTTGTTTTGTCTATGAATGATTTTGAAATGGTTTTTCAGAAATGATATTATATGATTCTGGTTTCATTAAGTTTTTAATTTTATTCTCAGTAATTATTTTAAATGTTAAAATAATAAGTGTTAAATCGATTTTACTTATTTAAATCTGTTTGACTGTCTATTGTCTATTTTGTTTGTGAAAGATTTCAAAATAAATTTCTGAATTATGATCTCTATATATACAAGTGTATACTAATAGTATACGATATATACATGTATGCAACATTTTTGAAAATATTTTCAAAACGGTTTATGTGATGCACGTATGAGGTGATCTGGAGTGTTGTTCTTTACTGAGATTTCTCACCCCCTTCCCTTTAATATTTTTTCAGGTTATCTCGGCTTTGGTCAGCAGTGAAGATCGTCTGTTCATCAGTGAGTGCCCTTTTGCTCGGGCCTAGTTTGTATGGTTATGTTAGTTGCTCCACACCGGGTTATCTGTGGGTTATGGATTTGTATTTGTAAATATTTAGTCTTTAAATAATTTGACTTTTAAATATATATAATTTGTATTTTGATATCATAAAAATATTTGATTTTATTATTTAAGTATATTATTTTTAAACAGTTTAATAATAAATGGTTTCTGGGTTTAAGTTCTGTACTCTGAGGCTTGTGCGGGATGAGCTAGGCTCGTTTAGACGGTTCGCCTCGTACGCCAGTCTCGACCCTATTTTGGGTCGTGGCACTCTTGTACTAAAAGGTCAGCATACATCAGTATGTATTAGTCCTAATAGATTATTGATCCTTTAACGTTTGTGTGTAAAGGACTCTTGGTCATTTTGCCTAACAAACAAGATTTGCATGTATCAAATGATTCTAAATCAAATGAATCGAGTAATCCATCTTTATGGAGTTTTGAGATGCGTTTCTCACTTGCATGACCCAAACGACAATGCCAAAAGTAGGTTTGGTTTAAATCATTTGATTTTAACCTTTTATTAACGTTATAGATTAACTTATTTTGTTTCAAGTTTAAAACTGTAATACCCCGTCCAATTTTGATTCAAGATTCTAAATTGGGTTTGTTTTGGGAGATTTGGGGTTGATATTGGCTATGATTTATTTTGTTTTGAAATTCGAGGACGAATTTCTTTTGAGGGGGGAAGTATGTAATATCTCGTACTTTCCAATTATGATCCCTATAGTTTTCAAATTTGGCAGAGAGGACTTTTAAGAATACCAGTGGATGGTGCATGATATTAATGATGAAATCATGTTAGGTTGGATGTTGTTAAGTGTTGGAAATGATTTGGGATGAGTTCGGTAGCAAGTGAAGTCAAGAAGGGAGACACAAAGCATCTTACGTACGTAAGGGTAAGTCTAACGTACGTAAGGCAGACATAACTCACATACATGAGAAATATGTGTCACGTACATGAGATGGGCTTCCAGGATGATTCAAGTACGTGAGATTTGGGGGTGAAGTACGTGAGGTCGGGTCTGGTGCATCCAGAATTGATTTTGAGCCCCGATAATGTACGTGAGATGTCCAGACATATAGGTAAGGGTGCCCTAATGTACGTGAGACATAGATTCACTTACATGAGGTGTGTTTCAGACTCCTTTAAAGTGTTTAACAAGCTCGACTTTTTCATTTATTACTCTCCCCAATCACTCAAAACTCTATCAACTCGTCTGGAACTTCAGAGCTTGGTTCGTCTATCATCCATAACCATTTTAAAAGGTAAGATTATATCTCTTTCTTGGATTTAACATCTCTTTCATGCATTAATCCATAAAATCCGTTTAGGTCCAAACGAGTCTAAGGTTCAGATTTTTGAATGATTATGAGTTAATGGATGCTAAGAGTTGTTAGATTAGAGTTCCTTGAGGTTAAAAGAACATGTTTGGAGCCTTGAATCTACAGATTTGATGAGTTATTGTGTTGGCTAGGGTTAGGTTCAATTTTGATCATTTTTGGAGCGATTTGCAGTTTGTTTGATGGAATTGATGATTGATTAATGTTTATGAAGGTGTTTAAGGGCAATATGGACAGATTGAAACATTGGGTATTGATCGAATCAAAAGTTTAATATTTTTTACTTTATGTTCAACATTTTTGTAATTTCTGAAAAGTTGAAGTCAGATTTGTAATTTCAGAAACTTCAGCTCGAGAATTGTAATTTTGGAAAAGTTAATCTATAGAGTTGTAATTTTTGAAAAGTTGGGGACTAACTTGTAATTTTACAAGTTAAGGATTAAAGAGTAATTTTTGAGGGTTCAGGGATGAATTTGAGAATTCTGACTGATGGAGGACCTCTTGGTAATTTAAGGATACTTTGAGGACTATATGGAGATTTGC
This sequence comes from Flueggea neowawraea, assembly GCA_948243855.1. Classification (NCBI taxonomy): domain Eukaryota; kingdom Viridiplantae; phylum Streptophyta; class Magnoliopsida; order Malpighiales; family Phyllanthaceae; genus Flueggea; species Flueggea neowawraea. Next base: position 15,539 of record CAODLS010730356.1, read on the forward strand.
TAAGTCTCAAGGACTAAGGCGTAATTTTACAGTGGTCGGGGACTGACCTATAATTTTATGTAGATTATGAATTTATGATCAATGGTGATGGATTCACATTCGATATACGTTTTCAGCATCTATGAGAGTGCATTTGCATTTGCATATCATGCATATGGTATGACCACAGTACCACATTGATATATGTTATGTATGTTCATGTTCAGCTTCATGTTTCTGCCAGCGAGGCCAGCCACCGGCAAGTGGGGCTTGGATTTCTAGATGAGTGGATAGCAGCTTCGGAAGCATAGGCTGTGTCTTGAAACTCCTATTATGTTTATGATATGCTGAGCATGCTTATGAAAATATACTAATCCAAGGATTGGGAAAATGAATAAAATGATTATGTGATTTTTATAATCAACCCTATGCTTTATGAAATGGATATATATATGTATTATATATCTTTCCTATGATTTCAAATGATTAAATGCATGTCTACGATTTATGCTATGAAATATTATGATTTTGTTTTTATGATACAAGACACTTATGCTACGGGGCCGAAGTAGCATTTTGTATACCAATGATACATGTACTATGAAATCCCAGCTAATAGGGATGTCGGTAGCCACGTGTTCTGATCCAACACATGAATTGTTATGATAGTGGCCGAGTCCACATCACCCATGTTATATGGTGCCATAAGCACACCCATGTTATATGGTGCCACGAGCGCATCCATGATTATGGTCCCTTATCAAAATTATATGTTTTCACTATGAAACCATGTTTTAAGAATCAAAATGATTGTTAAGTATGTTTTCATGCTTGCTAGATGCTTTGCTTGTGAACGATTTCGAACTGAATTTTTGAAAAGCTATTACTTATAGCATGTATATGTATATGTATACATCTATACCTGCATGTGGTATTTTAAACAGTTTTCAAAATAGTATTTGCGAGGCACCTATAAGGCGGTCTTGAGTGTTTTCCCTTACTCGACCCTGACCTCCTTTCTTTCCATGTCTACTATTGATTTTATTCCTCAGGTTCATCATTTTTGGCTTCGGCAACTTTTTCGCATTTTTGGATACCAGTGAGGTGTCATTTGGTTAGTCGCGTCCTTTTGATAGGGCTCTTATATTTATGATATTAGAGCTCTACACCGGGAATGCTGTCGGGTTATTGGGTTGCCTTTATACTTTGATGTATTTTGATTTATTACAATATTTATATATGTTTTGAATATTTTTATCTATGATATATGTTTATTTTATCGTATGTTTTAAATAATAAATGTTTTTATTGAATAAATATTTTAATCAATTGAATTTGGGTAGTAAGTTATGATCTATGAGGCTTGTGCGAGATGGGTCGGGCTCCCATAAATGGTTCGTAAGTTATTGAATTTGGGTAGTAAGTTATTGAATAAATATTTTAATCAATTGAATTTGGGTAGTAAGTTATGATCCATGAGGCTTGAGCCGGTCGCAGACCCACAACGGGTCGTGACAAAAACATAGAGACCAAAAGATAAGGTTGCAACACCATAACTTATGTCTCCATTATAGATGGAAAGATTATTATTCTTCATAATAAAGTGAAAACCATCATTGTCTAAGCAAGAAATGGAAATGATGTTCTTACTCATAGTAAGAACATAATAACAATTCAATAATTGTAAAACAAGTCCACTAGGCAAAGTTAAATAATAAGTCCATACAGCTAATGTACCAACTTTTGCTCCATTGCCCACTCCTAGGTCCACTTCGCCTTTCAACAATGATCTACTATTTCTCAATCCCTACAAGTTAATGAAAATATGAGCTCCACATCCGGTATCAAATAGCTATGAGGAATTAGTAGACATATTGATTTCTATAACAAAAATACCTGAAGTAGAAGTCACACTTCCATTATTCTTTAGCTCTTCAAAGTAGAGTTTGAAATTCCTTTTCCAATGACCAGTTCATTGCAATGAAAGCAAACTCCTTATTTTTCCTTGGTCACCTTTGGCATAGGCTTTAACGAATTAGGCTTGGATTTCCCTTTCCCTTGCCAACAAACTTTTGCTTAGGCTTGCCTTGGTGCTTGCCTTTTTCCTTTTGTACCATAAGCACGTCCTTGGTCTTATAAATGATCTTCTCGGCATTCCTCAACATGCTAAGTAGTTCGGTGATGGACTTATCCATGTTGTGCATATTATAATTCATGGCAAACTGGTAATAACTACTAGGGAGTGGCCCTAAGATTGTATCTATGGCTAACTCTTTTTGTAAAGGAGAACCAAGTCTCTCAAGTTGATCAAGATGACCTTTCATCTTGAGTACATGTGCACTCATTGAAGTGCTAGGAGCCATCTTACACTCATTCAACGTCTTCATTATCAAGAACCTTTCTTGACGAGCTTGCTCTTGGAACATTTCCTTAAGATGCTTCATCATGTCAAATGCCTCCATAGCTTCGAATTACTTTTGCAAATCTGTTGCCATGTTAGTAAGCATAAGACATGTGACATCAACAGAGTTACTCAAATGCTTTTCATAAGCATCCTTTTGTGCTATTAGGGCATTAGATGGAGGTACAAAAGAACGATATATCGAGGACATAACTCTTCCTTTCTTGCTTAAGAACAATTATTAAGTTTCGAGACCAATCAAGGAAGTTAGTCCCATTTAATTTATCCTTCTCAAGGACCAATCGCAAAATAAAGGTTGATGTGTTGTTATTTGTTGCCATTATTTATACATACAAAAATATGCAATGATTAATAAGAGGTCTTTTAAATACTCCCACTAAAATTAACATCCCTAAAGTTAAATTTAAGTTTTAAGCATAGTGGGTACAAGATCCATATTTTCCTCAAAGTTAAGTCAGTTGAGCTAGTACTTAACCCTATCTATTTAGGTAGAAAACTTTTTTTCAATTATATCAAATATAACTCTTATATTTCTAGGGATTTTGACATCTCATTTCCCAGCATTAAATCCTTTTTTATGCCTTAGGCCCAAAACCGTTTTGCTAGCCATGTTAAGTCAAACCATAACCAAAATATGGATACAACCATTATCCACCCATGCCTCACTAAGGTACTCGCATGCACCCTGTGGAGGCAGAAACTACACGTCGACGAACAAAGCCTTGACGAGCATTAATTATGGAAGGCATTTTAACGACTTACTATTTATAGGGATCTTATTGTTTGTTGGTCTGCGTGGAATAAAATAAAACATACATTCATGGAATACATTCAACACATGCATATGCAGCATAAAATATAAATGTGACATGACAAAGCCCAAAACTAAATTGATCTCACAAGTCAATGCGAAGATCATTGTCAACCTAGGGTGTTCTTCAATCTTCATTGAAACGAATGACCTCCATCTTCTTTTACATACATTGTATAAATTTTAAATCTATACTAATCTATGATAAAAATAAATAGGCATACTAGCCAATTAAAACCGCAAATCGCCAAACCATTGCATTAACCAATAAAAATCCAATCGCATTGGGCTAATTGGGTCATGTCATGCACCATGCACATATTGAATCACCATTCAACATAATATAATCCGATTATAAACAAAAAAAATATCAATCAATTAATCAACTAGCTAAATTGATTAAACGTTGGGTGTGTGAAGAGGTTGCGCAAGCCGGTTGCGAATGAGGTTTATAATTTGCATTGCTAATGAAACGAGGTGCTAATTTTTAAAACTACAATCTGTATTAATCTCATTAATACTTGAATATCATAATCAAATTATGATTCAATTTATTATTTGTAATCTCATTACAAAAACTGCATGTACAAAACCTAGTCGGCTTTCTAAGTGAATCTTAACAACCTTTGCAAATTCAACATCACATAAAACTCGGCCCATTAAAAATAAAACCCATTTTTATCTTGCTAAATTAAATCCTAAATCATATGATTAATTCAGAAACAATATCACAAAAAATATAGCATGGCCAAATTCATACAACAAACATACAATTATATCGCATATAAAAGAACCGGGTATGTCGATAATGCAAGCGTCCCTGATACCACTGTTAGAATTCATAACTAAGTTTATGACATTCATAAGCATACATGGCAGTGGAAACAACAAAAATTCTAGATCTATAATTCCACCAAGGATCCATGCCTATCGACATACACGATTAGGGCTAGTAAAATTTACCTTAAGAACTACTTTAAGGGTTCGGCTGAATGACAATGATGGTGTAACTTTTAGTTTAAACTCGAAAACCTTTCTACCCACGTTGCCTATGCGTAAATAGGACCAATGATATCTGTTAGGTTTCTTATGTGATAATCAAAGATCAAACGTAACGAAAAAACACAAAATTTTCACACAAGAAATAAGCCAAGATCCATGTATGTAAACATAGTTGATTAAAGGCCGAATATTTGTACCTTTGAAGTCTTTGCCGAATAGCTTTGAAGGGCTTGCCGAATTGTTGTTTCACCAAAACAAGGGATTGTCGAATTGCTTGTGCCTTTCGAAATTGACAGTAGGGACTGCCAAAAGACTACTCCCCTCTACTATCACACACACACAAGACTATAGCTTAAGAATACGTGTGCTAGCACTCAAAAAAATTCTTTTAAGCCTTTGG